>CXYZ01004574.1:1201565-1235156 GCA_900006705.1 Sonneratia caseolaris | reverse complement strand
TTTTTTTTCAAATTATTTAGGATTTTCTCCTGCATGTAATAATAATAAATTCTTATGCTTATTTGACTTTCATTTATTGGTACTGACGATGCTGTCATACCGTATCCCATGACCATCGTGCATGCATTATATATATTTTATTATATAGAATTACATAGGAAATCGATATATTATTTTTACTTAAAATTTATATATTTTAAAATAATTTTTTTAATCATATATATTTACGTATATAATATATTTAAATTTTAATTATAATAATTTACTGACGTAACATTTAATAGTATCAAATGATATGATATATCCGTAGAATTTTTGACATCATATCGTAGAATTTTTGACATCATATCAACCAAATTTTATTATGTTGACATGTCNCTGTCACGTTAACGTATTGTTAGAATTAAGATTTAAATATATCATAAAATCAAATATATAAAATTAAAAGAGTTATCTTAAAATATATACAAATCAAATGTAAAAAAAGGCAAATGCATATAATTATCATGATTTTATTATACTGATCCACTTTCTCTTTTTTTTGGGTAGATTTCTCTATTTTATTAGATTATAAATAGAATGTGGATACAAATCTCTTATCGTGCTTCTATTAAATCGCTATTAGCATGTGATCATATTCAAGTCAATCAATAAATAAATATATATATGTTTATATGGTGAATATGGGGACCATTTAAAACCGTGTCTCCGATGCATTTAAGTCTTAAATCGTGATTAATGTGAATATACTTGAAACACAAAAAGGGTATTAATTTTGGGGGAGAGGCGAGTTTGTGACTCTCCCAACGAAGAAATTTTCTTGTGATTGATATATATATATATAAGTGCGCAATATGTCATTAGTAATGTATGCAAACCCTTGACCTATAATATACGAAATCCTCCACTATTGTAATAATGTTATTTACAATTGTAAATTAATTATAAGAAAATTGACATAAAACTTTACTCGTTTAATTTTGACTCATTTTGTCTTGTATCTTCTAAACTCTATTTCAGAACTTTCAGAACTTTTGTAAACCCAAAACACCATAAACGGTTAAATACGTGGTCATTTAAATATGATACTAAAGTCAAATCTCATTAATTTCAATAAGTAATCCGACAGTTTAATATAATATGGTATCATTTTCTTCAAGTGAAATTAATTTGATACAGTGTTATTACATTTGATAAAATCTATCATGTCAATGTATCCATGTTGGATTAAAATGTGTTGTGTCGGTATTATATAACGTGGACTAGCGACATGGCGATTTAATTTGATGTGCCATTATTACGTCATCGCTTTGAAGCAAGATCAGTATAATATACCGAATCATATTGTTGCATGATTGTGTTCATATCAAATTAAAATGTATCAGATGTACCTAACATATATATTCTAGTCATTGCCTATTTAACTGTTGTTGGTGCTAAATATGCTAAAATTGAACATTTATGATTTGATATGGAAAAGGTACCTTCTATTTAATTTTTTTAAACTATCTGATCTAATTAATCTAAATTATGCATAACATAAGATTATGAAAGAATTTCGCTGGCAACGGAAAACACTGTCATCTGCAAGCAGTGCAAGTGATAGTGTGCAGATAGGGTGGAAAAGAAGAAGGTAAGATGAAATTGTGAGAAGAACAATCATTGAGGACCGAAATGGAAAGAAGCAAAAAATTGGGGGTGGCGGTGAGAAATTGTGCGTGTTGCTGCTCCTTTGGCGGGTTCGAGAGTAAGCTCTCTTTTTCAATTGACATACTAAGGGCCTCTTCATTTCATGCCACCAAAAATAATCTCCCAGGAAATATTTGGTTTGCAAAATTGATGTCAATTTCGCAAAAAGCTCATGTCAATCAGAAACAGATGGGATCACTCAACTGGGGATGGGCCACTCAATTCGGTAGCCATCCACTAGAAATCAACATTTTCTATGGGCAGTTCAAGAATTATAAAACATCTGTTTCCGCCGACTAGAATACCAGATCAAACAGAAATCTCTCATGTCAAGAACCTTCAATGTTTTTGAACAAATTTATATGTCTGGTTCATTCTCGGTCTCCCCGCTTTGGGGCTTAATTTCACCAGAAAATGTTCTTGCTGAGGGCAAGAACAGTCAAGCAAGCAAAGGAATATCGGATATGTGTAAGCCCGAAAAAGAAACAGAGCAGCATGGTACGAGATGTTCAAGGAAGCTAGCTTGTTCATCAAAGAAACCTGCACTATAGAACTCTGCATCTCATTCAAAGACTTTCAAGTCTGATCCAATCAATCGAATGACAAGAAATAGAAACGTAAAGAATGCCATTTCCTTTTTCCTACTCATTCACTCGGGTACTAGTCTGTCAAGATGGTCTTCAGCTCCTGTATCGCATTGGTCATGACAGTAGCATTCTCATAAAATGCCGAAACCGATGTGTGGCCATAAGGTTGTATTTCCGGTACCATGAAGATGATGAAGGCATTAATATGATTGAGAGCCTCTAGAATCTCGGGGACCCTTCGGATCGGAAACAGACAGCCCTTGATAATGTTGACCTGATCACTCATGCTGGTGGAATTTGCCAGCAGACCTTCAATATCGTTGATAGCAACCAGGACACCGTTGAACTCCCACTCCGTGATGGCTCGGATCAGCACCGTGATCACTTCGACAGCACCAGATGCAAGACTGATCACCAGTTGCATGATGGCTCTCTGCTCTTCCGGGGTGTATATCTTCCCTGAAACATCCTCTTCTTCTCCTTCAGCATTGCTCGTAGAAGCCTCTTCGCCAGGTTTCCCACTCGACGATCCTTCTTTGCTCTCCATCTCGCTGATTGCTCTCTTCATGTCGATTACAACGCGGACAAGAGCTCGTCTGATCACCCAAAAGTTTGTCTTTGGCATCTTTTTTACGGACTCGTGCAGAGTGGAGACTTTTGCTGACAGTTCAGAGATTCTGTCCCTGTTATCTGAAAACTCTGTTAAGAAATCACAACAGAAACCATCATTCACATAACAAAGGTAATCTTCTGCAGTGCAACATGGATCTACGATTGCTTACCATATGGTCCGTAAGCGATGGCGCACTGGACCAAATCTAAGACACAGTCCGAAATGTCCTTCATTGAACTAGAGATGATTTTGCCGAGGGTGGGTCCAACTTTGAACAGAGCTCGGTGGACGTTCCAAAGGACCTCTTGGAGCAGATTGAAAACAGTGTTCATGCAATCCCCCATGTTCTTAGCGCTTGGACTTCCTAACTGGTACATTGTCCCAACTAAAGGAAAAAGAGTTGTTAGTTCATTCCCTTATAAAAGTGCCAAAGAAAGTTCTTGAGCAGAAGAGAGAGAGGGAGATGGGAGCTTACTGAGAACTCCCTGCTTGGCGAGCTGGGAACTGACATGGTTGAGACCAGCCCAGTCCACCTCTCCCCCAGGTTCAAAGAATGGTTGCTGCAACAACCCCTGCATGGAACTCACCCGGTTAACAGAGGAAACAACTTCCCCCAAAAGGGCACCGGAAGAAAACAAGCGGATGTAGTTTGATATTATGAGTTATATGTGGGAGAATGTGAGAAACGTGCTTCAAGAAACGAACCCTGTAGCGATCGTTCAGAGCTGCATAGCGTTTCTCGAAGTACTCACGAAGGCCCTTCTTCTCTGCTTCGTCCATCTCTCTCTTCCCCTGCAATTCTTTCTACCGAAGAAACAGAACAGGCGGTCTGTTAGTAACTGATTTCAGTTTCTGGGAACTTTCTTGGAGGGAAACTTTATATTGACAGGCAGTTTTCTATTTAGCCCCCAATATTTTCTTATTTCCTGTTTATTTCCTGATAGGAATTACCTTGAAGAACAAGGAACAAGAAAATTGGTTCTCTACCTTGCACTGTAGTCCTTTCTACAGTTTTCTTAGCACTTTGAGTTCAACAAAATTCCTGCTACCAGTCACATTGCATATTTGACAACAATCTCGAAAAAGTTTCCTCTTTAAAATGTACTGTCTGTATAGAATGCTGAAACCTGCTGTATGAAGCATCATGCTTGCTACCAGTCTAAAGTTTTTGACTGACTACTAAGAATGAAGCTTGACCTAGTAATTCTCCGAGAAAAAAATGGGGTGATATGGAAAATTTGATGTGTTTGTCGCATGGGATATAGAAGGGAAGTGTACACAATATAGACACATGCTACGGCTTAATCCCACACCAGCGGGAAGGCAAAGGAAAAATAGGAAATATATGGACTGGTGGCGAGGTCGAGTGAACCGTTTTCCAGGATTCTGCAACTAAACAGCCTTTGGCAAGTTCAAGCACCAAACAAAGCTAGATCGATCGAACGAACGAACTTACAACATCTCCGTGTGACCACCGCAGGTCCATTTTGTCTAAAACCTATGCTGATCATGTTTTATAATCAGTTCTGCACTGGGTGATCTTTTTCTGGAAAAGTTCTCATTGAGGGCATCCAACAGTTGCTAATAAGCAATAGGATAATGTGGTTCAGACAAACCCAGAAACCGAAGTGAAATGGCACGATTCCATATACTAAAGGAAGCTCTTTTAACGCAGAAAGACGCACCATAAAAGCTTCACATCTTATTCGAAGACATGTAGGAGTTCAATTCAACTGAGGGGATGAAAAGAAACAGAAAGCTCGAGAAGGGTCTGTCATTTTTCTTTTCTCTGGCAAGCCCACCTTCTTAATGGCACATACTCAGGCCCCGCTGTTCGTCTTCTCAACTGGCAGCTCCGACTTCCGTGGATGACATGTTTGTTAAGGTGCACTGGAGCTCTTGAATCAAGTTCAATAAATTGGTGCTTCTTGGAAGGAAATCCAACCATGTGGATCTATAAGGTTGTAGCTTGCTCTCCATGGAATCCACGGTTGCCTCCATGTCATCGAGAACCAGCAGGATCTTCTGAATGTCTCGGAGTGGAAACAGATTGCCCTTGATATTGTTGATGTGATCCCTCAGTTCGAAGGACAGTTTCAGCTGGTACTCCATACACATGACTAACCCAGGGACATAGGCGTCATTCCTGAAGTTAACAGCGAGGATCAGTTGCGCAACCACCGCAAATGCACCGTTCACAGTACGAGCAGCCAGTGCTGTAACAGTTCTCCAATCTTCCTGGGAATACTCCTCGGCAGTGGCAGCAGCTTCTTCTTCTTTTCCTTCTATATTGTGCTCATCAGATTTGGCAGTAGAGCGTCCATCCTTCTCCATTTCGCAGAGAGCACTATGTATGTCTCTCATAACCTGTAGAAGAGATCTCCGAATTGCCTCAGCATTTGACCGTGGGATTTCCCGCAAGGATTTGAAGACATCTAATGCTTTCCTAGCTGAATCAGGGATTCGTTTCAGATCATCCAGAGACCCTTAACCAATAAATTATGTCAGAAAACATTCTTTCACATATTTGAATGTAGTCTGCTGCAACAAGATGCCTAGAATCCATACCATAAGGCCCACAACTGATGGTGCACTTGAGTAAGTCTGAGATGCAGTCCCTGATTTCCTTCATGGTCTCATCGAGAAAACTCATAAGGGTCGGTCCCGCTTTAGGCAGGATTTGGTGGATATTCCAAATTAGCTATTGGATCACGTAGAAAACCATTCCCATGCAATCCTCCATGGCTGCAGCTCTCAGTTCTCCGGCCTGGTACATCATTATGACTAAAGAAAGGGTAGCATTAGTCCGTGCCATTATCCACAATGGACTGAGTCCGGGTTTACTCAATTATTCAGAGTGTACTGGATCCACATTTCTAGAAATCAATAATACAAAAATCTGGGTTTGCTTGATTTTCTGATTGACAGGGAGAAGGTTCTTTATCCAGGAACAAAGAGAGACAGGTTGAAATGTTCACTCTAGTGAACCCTCTTTTTCTCTTGAAATCTTTTCTTGAGTGAAACATACTGATCATGAAGCTTACTTTTAAGAATTTGCTGGGTGACCTTGAAACTAACTCTGTAAACAACTTCCGGATCCACCATTGCCAGAGAATCGTCGACCAGGGTGTTCATCCACTCCTGAATGTAACTCACACAATCAGAATAAAAGAAAACTTCCAGAAGGAGTATTTGGAGGGAACAGACAGCACATTTCGGTCATATGGATAACACAACTGCATATCGGATTACGGAAATGGCTTCAGGAGATCAACCTGGTACACCTGGCAGAAACTGGAGCACTTATAGATCAGGCAGTACATGTCATGTAGATGGCGCTGCTCCTCTAGTTGCATCTCCATCCTCTCTCAGCCTCCGTCTCCACTGTGATTAGAAGAAGTGTGTTTTTTGGGGGTCTCTGGGGCTTCTTCCTTGGAGGGAAAGTCTTTATACTAATGGGAATTTTACAATTTGGTCCTCAGAGTTACCTTTCATCATTGTTTTAGCCATAGAAGTTTCAAGCCGTTGGCTTATGTGCTCTCCTGCTGTCACTCTTGACATATTAGAATACATTCTCGATGAAAAATTACATATCAGAAAGGTCCACTTCCCAAAATTTTGTTTTACATTCATTAATTATTCAAAATGTCGATACCTCGTGATTTGACAGACCATCATGTTATGATATTGACGTCCTGGTCTGCAATACTCCGGCTCATACCTGAGAAGAGTATATGATGTGCGCACAGACCATTGTACCAAGAGCAACTACTGCAAGTGGGATTCATCACAAGAGAAAAGTCCTCCGCTTTCAACGAAGGATCGGTTGATTCGGTCTAGTTATGTGAGCATGCATATGACTGAACAAGGAGACAGGACAAACTATGGCAGTGTGGGAATCACCAGATTCATATCTCCCATTTGACTTACCTTTGAGAGCCTTGGCACTAGTTCTACATTTCTTTGGAGGAATTTTATTCCGAGTAAGAATACCTAGAAGGACCAAATTGACAGCCAGTTCCGCATAGAGAGGGAAAGAAGATGGTTATAAGATTGAAAAAGACTAAAGTTGATGCAGGAGAAGCGTTTCTTCCGCACAATCTAAGTGAATAGAGCAGAAGATAGATATTTCCTGCAAATACATGCCAAAATGCTAGAAATGCCTCCTAAATCAGTAACTGTGGCTTGGGGGGAAAGACAGATCGGGAACTCTATATATTTCAACTTCTCAAACTGGTAGCAGCCAAAGAAGATTTCCATTCTTCAAAACTTCTCCCGTAGTTGGTAGAAGAAATTTATCACAAGGCAAGAAGAGGAGTATACAGAAAGATAATCGCGGTAGTGCCATAGGTCAAAACCACGGTGTTTGATCTAAAGCCCATGCAAGACATGTTTTATAATCAGATCTGCATGACATATGCACTAACTTCTCATGCTGTTTTATGCACTCGAAGATCTACCTTCTGGCTTTTCGGCGGAAGTTTTCGTACTGGACCAATCAACAGTTGCTAATACGCAACAACATAAGTTGGGTTCGGGTAAACCTGTAAACTAACTAAAATGACTTGATACTGTACACTAAAGGAAGCTCTTTGAACACGGGAAGTGGCACCATAAAACTCCACATCTTATTCAAAGACGTGCGGAGTCTGATTCAACCCAGTGGATGAAAAAAACAGAAAACTCCTAGAGGGTCTTTCTTCTTCCTTCTTTTCTGGAAAAGGAGCCTGCTCGGCGGCTCATACTCATGCCCTGATGTTTAACTTTTCAACCAGAACTCTGATTCCGGTGGATGACATTCTTGTTAAGACACGCTGGAGCTCTTGTATTGAATTCAAGAAACTGGCACTTCTCGGAAGAAATTCTCGCCACATGAACCTATAAGGTTGTAGCCTGCATTCCATGAAATTGATAGATGCTTCCATGCCATCAAGAACCTCCAGAATCTTTGGAATCTATCTGAGTGGAAACAGATAATAATCCTTCATCTTGTTGATGCGATGCCTCATGTAGATGGACTTTGCTAGCCGATTTTCCATGCACATGACCAACCCAGGGACATAGTCGTCATTCCTGAATTCTACAGAACGGATTAGTTGCCCAATACGAACCACCAGTTCTGTGATGACTCTCTGTTTGTTTTCCTGGGGAATACTCCTCGGCAGTGGTTGCTCCTGCTTCTTTTCCTTCTGTGTTGCTCATCAAAGTTTCTAGCTCATTAGACTTGCCAGTATAGCATCCAGCCTTCTTCTCCATCTCACGGGGAGCACAATTTATGTCGCTTGTAACCTGTAGGAGTGCTTTCAGAATTGCTGCAGCATTCGTCCGAGGGACTTTCCTTAAGGATTCAAAGACATTCAATGCTTTTGTAGCCAAATCGGTGATTCGTTTCAGATCATCTGGAGACACATAATCAAGAAATTATGTCAGAAATCATTCTTCCACACATAGAAACATGATCTGCTGCAGCACAACATATGTCTTATAAAATCATTTACCATAAGGTCCGTAACTGATGGTGCATTTTAGTAAATCTGAGGTGCAGTCCCTGATTTCCTTGATCGACATATTGAGAAAACTGATTATTGTAGGTCCTGCTTTAGGCAGGGTAAGGTGGATGTTCCAAATGATCACTTGTATCAGATGGAAAATCGTTCCCACACAATCCTCCATGGCTGCAGCTCTCAGTTCTCTTGCCTGGTACATCATTGTGGCTGAAGAAAGGGTAATGTCAATCCACGCCATTATTCACAATATACTGCGTCTAGATTCAATCAGCATTTGAATCCACATTTCAGGAAATCAAGAAAAAAATTCAAGAAGACAGGAATCTGGGTTTATTCAGTCGTCAGTTCTTTATGTAGAAACAAAGAGATAAGACAGATTGACATCTTCCTTCTTTTCGGTGAGTCTTTTTTCATGAGAGTGTCAAATACTGATCATGAAGCTTACTTTTGAAGAAGTAAACTCTGTCAACAACTTGTCGATCTGACAATGCCAGAGACTGGTTGGCTGTGGTGGCAGTCAACTCCTCCATGTGACTCACACAATTATGACAAGCCAGAACTTCCACAAAGAGTATTTGGAGGACACAGGTAGGCTTATTTTGATCTTATGGATGATCCAACCCTGTAACCGAGTATGGAAATGGCTTCAAGAGATCAAACTGGTACTTTCTTCTAAAGTGTTCAGAATGCAGTTGGTGTATTTCGCTACAACCATGCTGCTCCTCTTCCTGCATCTCCATCTCTCTCAATCTCTCTTTTAAGTATTTATCTCGGGTTTTATGGGCCTTCTTCCCAAGTCTTTAAACTAATGGGAAGTTTACAATTTGGTACCTGAAGTTACCTTTTGTCTTTATTTTGGCCACCATAGTTTCAAACTGTTTTTGAAGTCTTTCAGAAGTGGAAAGGAGAGTGGGGAGAAACCATATTTAGTTCTGTACCTGTAACAGTTAAGCACTTTGGTCTCAGTATAAATTTTCTTCATTCACCATATCAAGAGGACAGTGTTGAAACATTTCATCCAACTCATACTGTTTAACTACTATCCAGCTTTCACTCATCAGAGAGGTTCTTCATTATACATTCTGAGGTAAGTTCATCCTCTGCCTCAGCCAAACTTTGCCCAAATCGTGCAAACCATCTTCTGAATCTTTTTAAAACTTTAACCAGTCTAAAAGATAAATGAGATGTCATCTCTTCAATACTTGCTAGAGAAAAAGGCAGACAAGGCTAAGAACATCCATATATGTTCACAAGATCAGCCAGAGATGTCATGCTTACATAGTGAAATTAGACTAATTATAAACAGGACGCTGTCATCACTGCATCAGGTGCTGAGATACAAAGCAAAACTGAGCGCTTTTCCTCTCAACCTAATTAATCTGACAGAGTTGGCAGAAAGCAAGAGGAGAAAGAATGGTGAGCAATATATGAATTAATCTTGGCTTATTATCTCCATGCTGGGCCACCCTTGATCAGCTTGTTTTTTCACGAAATCAGCCAGCACCTTTATGTCTTCCTCCTGCAGCCTAGGCCCAAACGTGCATTGACCTCTTGGCATGCAATTCTCACCGAATCCCTGGAGGTAGGGGCAGTACAGAGAATAAGTACGCTGAGAACCCAAATTTCTGCAATTTTGAAAAGTTGCAGAAATAGGAAGGACAGCTCAGGGATATAAAATAGAAGGACTTACAGGCATTCTTCCTCTGCCAAAGTAGGTAACTTTGTAGATCTCCTCTACCGTGTCAATTCCATTTCTACAGTTGCATCAGTGGCCACATCAACTTCCTTGATATGTGAAGGGAAAGAAAATGCAATTCTCTTTATCATTGCATAATCATTTGAGCGATCCATGTGGAGCACAAATGACTAAATCATCAGATTACATGATAATTACATGACTAGATCATTACTCTCTATAAAACCTATAAGCTTTGAATTAGAAGAAGCTTTTTCTTTCCTCCTATATTATCCAAGAATCTATACCTTTGAAGATCTTTCATAAAGAGAGTGGCACCCTGTCAGAAGAACAAAGATTAGATAGGCTGAAGGGTTGCCAAATATATAATTTTAAACAAAATCACGTATCAAATCCTATCCTTTAAATAGTAAAATCTGTTTGCTGATATGCCAGAGACTGGTTTGTAGCTGTGTTTTCTTAATTGAAAATAGACACAGTTAACCAAATACGTGCATTGGCATTCTGAAACAAAATCTCTAGAAAGATTCAGCATTCAAGTTCAGAACTCACTGGCTGTATGATGTTTCCACCAGCATCATGACATCCAATGCATGCCTGCCGAAACAGAGCCGACCCACGTTGTATGTCCACTGTCTGTCCAAAGGCAACTGCCACCAACAAGGGGACAATGAATAGCGGGTAATAAGACCAGGTTGTGCTTTTACATCAGTTGACAGCGGGTGCAAATTATTATCCCCACTTTGGAAGGTACACGAGTTTCAACCAGACACCAAACCTTTGCTCTTCAGTAAGAAAAGCTAATTGCCAAACAGAAAAGGTTATAGATCAGCTTAGCCAGGCACGTTTATCCTCATCTAATGAGTCATCCTGATCGGAAATCTTTATATCTCCTCACAGTCCATAAAATAATCATAATAAAGACAGAATTTTGAACGAGAGAAATAAATTTGATACCAATAGCATACACTCAACATGATTCGGAACGAAGAGGGCACTGACGGTCGAAAATAACCACAATGGATTATGCATTCATAAAGTTTACTCTGACTGCTGCGGAGCAGTTACCAGGAGGGTCGCACAGAGGGGATGAGGCTACAATTGCAGCCATTAGAGGCGGAGCCAAAGCTCTGAGAAACCCGGCTGCTTGTTTGGACTTGGGAGACACTCCTACTCCGGATGCCACCGCACTTCCCTTGAACATGAAATCCCACAAATTTAAATTAAAAAAAAAAACTGTCTTGCCCAGGAAGAACGACTGAAATCAGAAATTGCACGAACAAGAACGCGTGTAGACGGAGAAATAGAAGAGGTCGAACTAGCTTTACTGCGACAGGAGGAGCGATTGCTCCATTGCTGACGGAGGTTAGACATAGAGATAGAGGTTGCATCGCTATGTCGATGCTCCGAAAGCAACGGTGATGGCCGACCCAGCTAGATGACGATGAGGCAGAAACTGCTTGCTCGTTGGGGAAGGCAGTTAATTGCCATCCTCCATTTTTTTCCCCATTTTTTGGGTTATTTGTTTTTTATATTAACGGTATCGGACCTGTAAAAATCAGCTAATCCACCATCAGACGATATTTTACAATATAAAATTCATTAATTAAGTTCTAAATATCAATCTTTAAAATATTTAAATTTTAAATTTAACTTACTATACATTATCAGTTTATTAATGAATTATGAATATTTTTTAGGATATTTTTGTACAACATTCTTATATTACTATAATTAATTTTTTTTCCCATAGATCACCGTAACTTAAAAAAAGGTAAAATATTATATAATTAACTTCTCAACCATCTTTTTTTTTATTAAATTATAATATTTTTATATTTGTTATTATTCCAATAGATCTGACCGTATTAAACACCTCGAAAAATAATTCAACTCTTACTGCGAAGGCATAATAGCGCTACTGTGAGGTGGTGCCCAGCCCGAGACTGCATCAATGAAATGGTGCATGAGAAAACACGGGCACCTGTAATCCAGTGCATCTTTTCACTGCCTTCATCAGCTCTTCCCTATTTCATCGAGTTCCCAAGAGGAAGAGGCGCAAAAATCGCAAAGAAAGCCTCAAACAATCCTACCTCACGTGGATGAAATCGAGGATTAGGATGGAAAACAGAAAAACTGGGGATCGATCGATGCAACGCACTTTAGAAGAAGATAATTTTCTGTCTAGAAGATAAGCCATGTCTTCATCCTTGCAGGACAAACTTTCCATCTTAGATCATAGCCCATTTCCCTCCCTGAGAAAAAACTTGTGTGAGAAGGAAACTGCACAGAAGTTGATCCTAGAGACAGTTCATCATCATCATTGTGATACTCCAAAATTTGCTCTGTACAGGACAAACATGGAGGCCGCACAGGATTAAGCCATCTTCTCCCTCACCACTGCTGTAGGAACGAGCATTATAGAATGTTCATTCTGAAATTTAGATCTGCCTCGAGCCTTGGATTTGCTTTGTTTAAATCTAAGCAGTCTCTGCTTCAAGCTATCAAGCCTGCTCTTCAGGCTGCACAGTCTCTCCAACTCAATCTCGGGCCTCTGTATGCCGTTAGCAGATGCAAGATCAGTCTGCATCTTCTTATTCTTACCCTTTGACCTGAGAAGCTTCATTTGCTTCTTTAGGCAAACATTCTCATCGAACTCAGCTCCAACCTACCCTCAGCAAAATCACAGATTCAGAGGTTTCATTGACTAAAGAGGAAAATACAAAAGAAAAATAAGATACTCAAGTTCAAACAGTCTTAATGATATTTTCAAGAATTTTCAAGAATAAAAGGAAGGAGCTAGGAATGTTGGGGCAGAATACCTTCTTGCTGTTGTCATTAGTAGGTGACTTGAATGAGCCTTTCTTCTTCCTCGTCTTTGAATTCAATGGTGATTCCTTCTTTTCTGAGGTGAAGATAATTTCTGAGGAATCATTTGCACTCTCTACTGTGGCACCCTTTGAGTTAACAGGATCAGCAATCTTTTCTCCCGTAGTCTCCTCTGCAGGTTCTTTAAGTGCTTTGGGAGAACTTTTCTCGGCCTATTGAAAGAGAGAAGATGTTCAGCAAATGGAAGCATCAGGCACATATTAAATAAATAAAAGTAATTTGCACTACACTGATGGCCAAACAAACGGGCCTATTAGTCTTCCACAACATAAATTTCTGTAGGTGAGACTGCATTTCAGTCCTAAAAATCCACTTTCGTACCTTTTCTTTTTGGCTGATTATTGCCTTTAATACTGAATCACTTTCTCAAGGGATATTGCTGACTAAACATCATATTGCTGTAAATGATGTTCAGACCATTTTGTGATCTTTCCTAGTCAAAATAGAGTTCTCAAGAGATAAGCAACTGATCCTACAACTAGCACATGTTTGTGCGGAATGATAGTTGCATGAAATTGTTGAGAACATCTTTGTATATTTAAGCACAACTATAAAAGGGGTAATATCTTTCAGAAAAAAAAAGGAAAATGAGACATGATGTGCAAAATGAAAATTCCGCCATTAGATCAATCACCTTCCTAGTTTTAAGAGCCATATACCGTGCATTCTTGAACCACTTGCTGACCTGAAGAATGGCAGTTTTATAAAGTTAGGGAACCGCTAATCTAATAATGTAATCCACTTTTAGTTAAGTAAAATCAGTTAAAAAAAGGTGTTTTTTATGACCTTTTCAGGGTGGAGACCCAACTCTTTGGAGAGGTTCTCCCTGATAGATCTTGAGGGAAGTTCATTCTCAGCAAATACCTTGCGAAGTTTCTGTCACATTCATAGAAACATTATTTGGAATGGAGTAAAAACAATAAACATTATAGAGAGGGAGAGAGACTACTCAATTGACAATCTTCATTCATGGAATAACAGAAAGGAAGTTCCTGATATTAGAATAAGAATACAAGTTGAATGAAAGTAATTCTATATCATTATAATCATTCATTCAATCATTATAGTCAGACTGTGCTGATTTTCAACTATTTTCTGAGAGGATGATATCATGAATTAAACCAATTCAACAAAAATCAAGTATCTGAACAATATGAAAGGTGGGTGTGCATGGAGGTTCATAAACTAAATGGGCAACCTGATGTCACCTGCACCTAAAGAGGCATTAATTCAAGCTACCCAAAAATTTTATTATAGCAAAAAACTTTTTCCCATCTTAAGAGCTTCTTTGCTTGAAAAAGGAGTTCAGCTTATTACCTCCACTGCATCGAGGGGAATTCTGAAAATTGTCCTTTTACTCTGTGTTCCCTCCAGGGGAATGTCCTTTTCTTCTTCCCTGGGTCCAATTTGGGAACAAGCTGCCTCACTTTCATGCAGAGTCATAAGGGTGTTGGCAGCATCTGATTCCTTCTCTCTTCGTCTCCTCCTAGTGGGACCCCAGTCCTCATCTTCGCTAAGCTGTTCAGCAATAGCAGCATCCTTTCCAAACATTTCCTGTCAAAACATCACTCAGCCACGAAGTCATATACTCGAGATAATTACTGATGAAAATATGTTGCTGCAAGTTCCTTGCCGATGGTATATATTTAAGTTCCTTTTCAGGAGGTTTTCTACCATCCACCTCTTGAGAATGGAGAAGTACAAGGGAAGAAGGTCGATTTTGTTGCTTCCCAATGACACAACCGTATTTTTGTTTTCTCA
Organism: Sonneratia caseolaris; assembly: GCA_900006705.1. NCBI lineage: Eukaryota > Viridiplantae > Streptophyta > Magnoliopsida > Myrtales > Lythraceae > Sonneratia > Sonneratia caseolaris. The sequence continues at coordinate 1,220,414 of CXYZ01004574.1, read as the reverse complement.
GCCCCTTTTTCCCTTGAACAACGAAGCAGAAGTTATACAATTAGTCGTTTTAATTTAACTTTTAAATGGAGAAGGGAAAATGAACCATTTATAGTTCTCAAGATGGACCGCCAAAATTAATAAAATTGAGTGCCATATTAATTGTATGTCATAAAGTCACACATTTCTATACCAAATTACCAAACTGGGAAATAGTGGAGTGGAAATCTAACATCTTTTCTTTAACTTTCATTTTCTTCAGTTTTCAATATGAGAAAAATGGAAAAATGAAAAATTGAGGAATAGTTCCCGGGGCCAAATGGAGCTTCTCAACCCAAATAGAACTATACCATTTCTTTCTAATGAGTAAACTTATACCATTTCAGTTCAGGCAAGAAGAGCTCTATCTTTTATTTGCATGCATTAAAATTTCACAGATTCATTGATAGACTCACATTGTAAAGTTGTTTATAGTCCACAGCACTCCGTCGCCTGCGCCCATGTACAATGTCCGCATCAGTAAATTCGCCACCGCTATAAGAGTAGCCCATGAAATCTTGCTCTGATTTCTGAAATTCCGAGAGAACTTCATGATCAAGAGACCAACTCAAGCTCGTTGAAACACTCATGTCAAAAGAGGAATTGCTGATCCCTAAGCTGTAATCATCATCTTTGGAATCATCTGAGGGCCATTCATCTTCTTGATGGAGGACCTCAGTCCCAGCAACTGATAGTGCTGCTTCTTCCTTGAATATCTCCTGATGATCAGATAAGAATAAATATCTTTTTGTGAACAGAATGATGGAACTTAGTACTAAAATTTTCATAGAGTGCTTCATTCATAAAGAAAACAAAATCTTGATGAAGGTTAGCTTCAACTTAACAATTAGGTAGAAATATCAAGAGGATTATTTTGCAACTTAACAAATTACATGGCCAAGGAGCTTCTGTATGCATTGATAACGGACATTCTCAAATCTACCGACACTGCTTCCTGGGCATTGAAAATAAAAAGGACTGATACTAACCTAATTAAGAATATAATCACGACACATTAACCCAAGTTGCCTCATCAAAAACCTGGTGTGAAATATCATAAACATGGTCCCAAATAACTAACCTGCCAATTGCTGCCCAAGGAAAAGCATGTTCCCAGATGGGCATTCACCAATTCCAATATTTCCGTCTTCAAGTCACAAATTTGGCAAAACCACCCTTGATCTTCAGGAGGAACTGTCAATTGTAAATTCATTAGACAATTTAACAATTAATTTCGAGGAGTATACCTACTTGATAAACAGAATAACCCCTTATAGAAAAGTAGTAGCAAAACATACTATGCTTGGAGTCTAGAGGAGGGATGAGACATTTTTGGTGAAAAGCGCGATTGCATGTTCCATCGCAGAGTATGATATCATTATTTGGAGAAGCTTCCCCTTGCATGCATTTAGCACAGAATATCTATACAAATAAGAGAATGGCAGTGTACATGTCAAAAAAGACAGAGAGCAAGAGATAGAAGAGGAAGAGATTCTTCTCCTTGAGTATCAAATCTCTCCAAATCAATCCACGCTAAAACCAGTTTTAAGTCATGCTTACCTTTTATTAATTACTATTCTGCCTTATTTTCCTGCATAATAATGCAATCTTGAAATTTCCCTCCATCAAATGCACATATGGGGTGTCAAAAAATGCATACATGGGAAAGCACTTCCCAATGAAATCACCTGTATATACAAACCTCCAACAAATTTTCAGGGTAACAATGTGGACTTACATGTTCATGGTAGACTGATCCATCAGGAGCCATGACTGACTCTTCAATGCGGCCTACTGAACTGAGTGAATCCAACTGCTGAATAGCATCTCGTATTCCAAGCTTACAATTTAGTATCTGCTTGTTGGCCCTTTGCAGCTCCTTAACAGGCTTAATCTTCTCCCGGCTACAATATCAGAAGCCAAAGTCAGTGATGTTGCACTTTCTCCGTGGAGCAGGACTATGGTACTTGCCTGATTGATGAATGCTCATGTAAGATTGGATTACCTGTGGCCTTTCCAGCCTTCACCAGAATAAGCATCTATGAGGTTCTGCTCCATCTTAATTCGAATCAAAAGGTACCTCGTTCTCCTTTGCAGGCGTGAAGCCTCACCTAACTCTCCCAAATCCTTCTGTCTTTTCTTCTTCTTTCTCTTTCTTCTATGTTTCTTTACATGGCCATCATCACTTGCATTACTTGTATTTCCCTTGGAAACAACATTATCATTATTAAACTTCTTGGGCCTTTTCAGTCTACCATAATTGCCTGAGGGATTCTTAGCAATCTTCCTTGAAAGAGCTAAGCCTCCTGCTTTCAGCCGAAGTTTTGATCTCCCTTTGTGTTTTTCTCTTGAGGTTATTTTTCGTTTATCTTTTAGTTTGAGGGAGGCAATCAGCAAAGACCCATCTTCCACATCCGTGAAACAAGGCTTGCTATGCCTTCTGCTGTTAAGTTTGTTTCTGGATGGCATGATAACTTAATCTGGACAAACAACATGAAAGAAATAAGAACAGCCCATAAATAAGCAAAGATGCTTTTAGAAATCAAAAGTAAAAGACTTACTGCAGAAATTGCGAGAACCTGCTGAACTTTCAAAAATAAAGTGATTGAAAAGACTATCGACCTGTACTGAATCTCATGAAATATGTCAATAAAGGTAGATTTGAAAAGTGCCAGATGACTGTCAAGCCCAATGAATTATTCTAAATCATTAAGCAGCATGAACTGAAACAGTTGAAGCATAATATAATTCATTCACATTCGAGTTAAAGCAGCACCAGGAGCATGAAAATCTGCAGGTCTACACAAAAGCATGGAGGCCAATTGGCAAGCTTGTGATCACAATCAAAGTACCTCCAGATATTAAAACAACATTTTGATATTCATTCGCCCAGGTGTTTAGGTATTTGAGCCAATAAAAAACAAGAACTCGCACTACCGTACAGATCAACCATGGAAACCCTCCCGGAGCTTTGGAGATCAACCAACATCTAAACTTTGAATGGATTTGCAGGGATTTGCAAATCAACTGTTATATTTTTTCAGAATAGAACATAAAACACCCAAGACGGTAAATAAGGGACTAGAAGATTGGCACTTCAATCGTGATTCCCTGCAATCAGTACTAGTAACTGACGAGACATACTATAGAATCTTCATGGATTAGCGCAAGAGGAGCAATTTTGAAGACACCCAGATGAGAACAAGGCAGAAGAAAGAAAAAAAAACTCAAATTTCATGATTATAATAAGAAGGACGCGGAGAAAGAACAAGGAACAGGAAAATGAGATTGGTAATGCGGCAAATTACCTGAGACAGCGAGAGCTTTTCGGCTCTGAAGAACCTCTCAGTCGAGAGTGTTGAGCATACAGATCACAAGCAGAACGAGGCTTGGGCCCCTCATTGAACCGTGTATGGCATGAATCCAACGGTGATGGGTTTTATCAGAAGTGAATAAAGAAACGAACACTCGAAATCCAAATTTCAAAGATTATCAGCATACAGAACCCACACCCTTCCTCCTCGGTTCTCTTGCACCCTTTTGATCCGACTACCAGAGAACGCATCTATCGGTTTCAGAAGATGCCCCCGCGACATTTTGGATGCTGCAGTGCAGTGGAACAATGAATGCCGTCCGCCATTGTTCTCTCTGCTGCCTACCGATTATTTTCCGACTTCCTTTTCTTCCGTCAGTCTCATTGTCTCATTTATTTATGCAGAATGCATGCGTTGCTGTGCATGAATCTGTCTATTTTTAACTTGGGAGATTTTCTAGCTTATCTGAAATTAGAACAAACCTTTTTACATAAAAACTACAGAAAATATCTACTTGTGGTCTTCATATGGGATGGGAATTCCACAATCAAAATCAAGTTAATGGACATCATAACAGAATGCCCCGTCTATCTGAAGTAAACATACCGTCCATCTCCATGCAAGAACATGAGATATGTGTTTCTAAAATATGATTTTCACGCACACACTCGCATGCAAGGTAGATGATGACTTGTAAATTTGGAAGGATATCAAGTGGACTGGAGGAGGAAGAGGCCACTATCTAAAGCGTACTTACCAGCTATACTAGCTACTTTATGATGATGGTCCTTGCCATCATCAGATATTCTCGTAGATTTCTAAGTGCGACAGTGGATATTCCTTCTCGTACTTGGGNGGCTCTCCTTGGGCCCAAGCCCGTGGGCTCATANGGATATTCCTTCTCGTACTTGGGCTGATGCATTTTGTTCCATTATAGGAACGTGCTCCAAATCTCAATTTATGTATATGTCTCTCACGACCCGAAAATTCGGNGGATATTCCTTCTCGTACTTGGGCTGATGCATTCTGTTCCATTATAGGAACGTGCTCCAGATCTCAATTTATGTATNACCCGAAAATTCGGAGAGTTTTCCCTGTATTTTGAACTAACCAGAAATGCAAAACCTGTTATAGAACAGTTCAACATACAAAATTCAACCACACCCATTCACAACCATTTCTCGAACCACCGTTATCACCCACAAAAAATGTTCAGGCCGTAACATATGATCACCACTATACAGGACTTCTATACATACCCTATCAAAAAAAACTTGCCCTAGTTGATCCCCAAATCTACTTGGGCGGCTCCACACGGCTGAGTGTCTCTTCTATCTGTAGAAAACAATTTGCAGAGAGTATGAGCTGCAACTCAGTGAATACAAGATTCTNCTAATCTAGTAGCCTGAGTATTCCCTAGTATCAGTCGTTGCCAGCGACCTTACTCTGGCCACCATGAGGTCATAATCGGCCTTCCAATGGCCAAATCATGGCCCTAAGAGGCCATAAGGGGTGATCAGCCCGNCTAATCTAGTAGCCTGAGTATTCCCTAGTATCAATCGTTGCCAGTGACCTTACTCTGGCCACCATGAGGTCATAATTGGCCTTCCAATGGCCCAATCATGGCCCTAGGAGGCCATAAGGGGTGATCAGCCCANCAAGCATGTCAAACAATAACCATGGGGTCGCATTACTTCTGCGACAGAGTTATGGCGGTACCGTTACTGCTCATCTCCCCAAACGGTACCGTGACCCCGCACCTCAATCAATTCCTAGCATTTTACTTCCCGTGCCCCTTCCCTTTACACACACGCGGGGGCCACCTATTAACCTCTGGCAGTAAGAGTGGACCCGTCGTCCTCAAGTCTCTCTCTTTTTCTTACCTCTCCTCTCTAGTCTTTGTTTTTCTCGACAGGGTCCGTGGGGAGTCAACTCACATATTCCGCTGGGGTCACAGAGTCAGTGTCACTCATGTCCCATGTTTATATCCCGCCGGGAACCCGCGGTGGATCAGTAATGCCCATTTCTATTTGGTNCAATGGCGCCGGACTTTGGCACCTGTCAGTTGATTTCTACTACTTTGTAAGGTGTGGACTATATTAGTCGCTGCACATCATCTCAAGACAACTTGGAATAAGTCAACATACCTCAGAAGACAATTCATCCAATTTCTCCAGCATAATGATATTATAATCAAAGACAATTCATCAAACTTCTGAAGCATAATGATCATATACCATCTCAAACAAAAAATCTCAAAGGAACTCTAGTTTTGAGTTCTGAAACTTCTAAAAATTCAGGGAAGAGTAAGAGTTCCACCATCTAGAGAGCATTATTACCATCATCCTATGCAAAGTGATGACATTCAGATTCATAGAATTCAGCACCATAAAATGTCAAATTTTCAAGATGAGTGATCGAAGGAGCTATAAAGGAAATCCTGGCACCTTCATTCACCATCAATCTATAGATGCTGCAAGCTTCTCTTCATCTACATCAAAGGCTTTCCTTGCTTGTTTTAGCTCCNCCCCTTAGTCGACCAAATCACAAGGCAGGATCCCCTAAGTGTTGATCCCGGTTCTCTTCAACACTTATCATATCACCCACAACGGGGTCAATATACAGAAATGCATTAGTCAATTATCCTCACCTATCATATTCAAGGGAAATATATTCTTGTGAGTTAAGGAAAATTTCTAAGGATTTGAAAGGCATAGGGCTGTTCTACCGACTGATTNATAGAGAGTAGTTCTTTGCAGCGATTAAGCTTCGGTGGATCCTGTATTTTCCAAAGACAGGATAACATTAATCAAATACAAAATAGGGAAGAATCCAGACCACAGTTCAAAAAATATATATTTTTTTGGAAAACAATGGAAACCAAAGCTTAAGGAGGAGCCTCCCTTGTAAAGCAGAAGAAATGGAAACCAAAGGTCCAAAAACATCGAATGATGCCTGAAGGGAGAGATACCTTGCGGACTAGATACAGAAAATCCTCAACAGATAGCTTCNCAGCAGAAACAAAACAACCACTACTAGCAGCACACACTACGCTTCTCAACTGGCATCAACTCGAACCCTAACAGCTATAGAAACTCAAACTTCTAACAATAACACCTAGATTTCAGCCATAGCGATTCTCAGACAACAACTCAACAACAACCTAAGGAGGGTTCGAGTAACCGAGATTCTCACCTCAACACCCGAAGTCGACAGTAGGACAGTGGAGTCTAGAACCAAGTTCTGGTCCGCAGTAGGTCCTCTCCTCTAAGCTCAATTTGCTCCCATAGTAGGCAGATAAAGATGGAGACGGAAATGGGGAAATTNTCTTTGATCCAATTTCTTGAGCTTTATGTGCCTAAGTGAAAAAGGAGAGAACACATGTGAATGATATCATAACAACCTCTTTCATCTTTAAGAGAGATAATACGTGCAAACAACTTCTGCTTATAGGACACTTACAAAATCTGTTACGTACTCCACCACAATGTCTTCCACAAGTGTGACAGTTTCAGGTAGAGGCTGATAAAAGAAAGCAAAAAAATCAAAATGGAGGAACATTTGACATTGATTATAAACAAACAAATTTTTTATCTACATTATAGACATGAAGAATAAGAATCCAGGATCAAAATGCAATTCAATTGAGAACCTTTTTCCAAACAAAGTTCAGGTTTGTTTCATCAATTGCACAGATCATTTCCACTAGATCAAGTCACAGATACTACATGAGGCACAGATCAGAACCATGGTCAAAGAATGTTATAGGTGGTTGTAAGATTAGCATCTCTTTGCTCTAAATCTGGTGATGGAGAAAGGAAGGAAAATTCAGGTAGAAAAGTGAACTCACGTTTGGATCATCTCCAAACCCATACATCATGTGCTGCACTGTGGTCCATGGTCAGAAGGAACTAAGTAACGAATCAGCCAAAAAAATAATAATAGCAACTTAGAGAGTGACAAAGTCAAGTAGTTTGCTTACGTTATCCAATAATAAAACAATTCACTTACGTTCTTTCTGAAAGATTCCTCGCTTCCGCTTGGTTGTATTTTCAGAAGACTGCAATGTCCCAGGCTTAGATTTGGCTAAGGCCCCCGATGAAGCAGTATTCATTGTTGGCGTAGAGTCCTCTATTTCCAAAATCTGTGAGGAAACATTTGATCATGAATCTCACAAGAAAATGTTTGACACATACCACAAAAGTCAAATTATTAATTCAAGATGGAGCTGCAATGAAATAAAAAGGCAAACATTGAGATTGTTTTTGATAAAGGATATGAATTAGAGACAAGAAAAATAGAATACAATACCAAGTCACTGCAATTTGAGCCATCCATGGAAGACCAAGACCATTTAATACCGGAATCCATAGCATGGATAACACGACAAGCCAAGAAGATAACTAATGAATTCAGCCTCAGAAGCAAGAAAACTGAGATTGAATCCTGATTTCTGGAATATAGTTAGCCAAAACACAATTCAATCTAGCAGATATTGGTCATCCTCCACTACCTCATCGCGAGATATCGAAAGAGAAATATAAATTTTATTTTAACTTCTGTAAAATATCACTGTACTTGCCATACTTTCATCCATTGTATTCAATACCCCCTGAAAACCTACGATGGAATGTAATCTGACATAAAAAGGTGATTCTATGAAATTTATTTCACTACTGCCAAGAATGGATCCAGCAAATTCACCCAAGGGAGCAAAAATCAAAGGACGTGTAAGAGGATAAGTCCGAGGGGGCAGTATAAGAAAACAAAAATAGACAAAATTAAGCGAAATAAATATAAATTTCAAGATTTTCTTGAGTATCTCCAGCCACCACCAACCCCCTCAAAATAAAAATAAAGGAAGAAGAAAACCATCCTTGAATATTGTCTACATTTGTTTCCTCAAATTTGAGTTAAAATTATGCCAAACACTAATGATTATAGAAACCCACATTTGCCACTGCTTTCTTGCTGAGCATCCAAACAGAAAGTAAGTCATAGAACATGGTGTCAACTAAAAAATAAATACGCAGCCTGATCCATACCATGGTGACTTCAATAATAACTTCTGAAACGGGGAGAATTGTTTCCCCTCATATCTATGATTAAAGTAGGCAAAATCATGGCAAATTACTGATTGTCAAATATTGTGCATCTAGCTGGTTGAACTTGCTTTATCACTCCTCACATAGATGTGCACTAAACAACTCAGTCGCCAAGGGTTCAACCAAGGACGGTGAAAAAGTGGAGGCAACTACGGCTGTTGATATTTGGGAGGTCATTACTATTGCCTATCTCTCTTCACTAGAAAAATCAGTATATATCATAGCAGTTTGAATCAATTTCCAAATAAAAAGTGAAACCATTTCTCCCGTCACTTAGGTGAAAATTTTCAACCAATCAACCCATTCGCGATATAGCATGCCGGAGAATTCAGAGAACCCTCATTGGTTACCTCTTTCACTTCAGCTAGGCAATGGCGGAGCTAACCGCTGCACGAGGGGTGATATTTCAGGGCAGTAGATCAGAGGAGGCTGACAATGGCGGTGGTCGGTGGACAGGAAGGCAGCAGAAGCAATGAGAAGCTCAGGAGGGAGAAATCAGCTTCAAACTCATGAAGCTAATAATAATTTAAAAAAAAAAAAAAAAAAGAGGAGGGCGGGGGGTGGTTTGGTGGTGATCGAGAAGCAGCAGTGGTGACGGGGAGTTCAAGAATGGGCCGCATGGGCCTTTTGAATGGGCCACAGTGGCCCATTTAAGATACATATGGGCTTTTCTAATCAGCCCAGTTCGGCTTTCCCCATCCATTATTTTACCCAGAAGACTGAAAATAAGATTAGATCTTGAGCATGTGATTTAGGTCAGAAACTCTTTTTTTGGACACATGCGTTTTATTCATGGTATGCGTTAATCCTAATGTCTGAATTTTGGAATCCACCAAGTATTGTAATTAAATTCAAACTATAATTTATGGTCATGAATGTTTGACACTTTTTCACTTCAACCAAAGTCTCATATTTTGTGTTTTGAAAGAGTTTTATAAATCAAGAGACAGACCTAAGTCAAATTTGCATGAATCAAAACCCATTATATTTCTGTATTTATACCATGAAAAAAGTTCCATCATAGTTCAATTCTGTATCGATCCTTGCTTTCTAAGAAACTTGAAGATCCCGAAAGACAGCAAGTTCTTATGTGCTTACTTTCTCAAGAAAAATAGCCCATAGCAGTCATGTCAACCTAAACCTATGACTTCACACTATACCTACAGGTCATGCAGCAATGGAGCTTATTAGCTTCAACTATTGGCAAGGAATTGCTGTGATATGTTAGATCTCATGTAAATGGCATTGATTGAAAGGTTCCAGCTGACAAAACATAACCAACATATCAACTATACGAGGGAAGAGAGTCTCAAACTTATTCAAGCCGCATTGATAGTCCAAATTTGTCCAACACATCAACATAAATCCACCAGCACAAGGATAGAAGCGATATCATTATTTTTTGAAGTACTTGGTTGCTGTGAGAAAGTACATTTCTCCATCTAATATTCAGAAATTCGGAAAAAAAGATTATGAGCAAAGGAATTCAACCATCTTCAATCCTCGCAAAGGCATCCTGCACTGAACACAGAAAAGAAGAGCATAACAGTTATGGACATCTGAAGAATAAGGTTGCTAAAAAGAGAAAAGTAGTGCCTGAACATGGATAATAAGGTGGTAAAAGCACATGAAACAAAAAAAAACTTAAATGAACACTGACAATCACCAGTCAGATTCACATTCATCTCCAGGGCCTTCTCCATATGGGAAGTAAGATGTCTAAAGTGGACCAAGGGCACCAAAAACACCATAAACAATGAAGCAGCGGAACCCAACTAATTTATAGAAGAAGAGAAGCAACAGGTCCAAACCCCCCAACCCAACTGAGAAAGTGGTATTTCCTCCCACAAGAGAGTCTCACAAGCTGTAAAAACAAATGAACTTCTCATGTTTACTCGGTTTCCATGCACTAAATAAAGTATAGAACTAACGAAAATCAAAAGGCAATGTGATCCTGTTGCTCTTCTCAGAGATACATGTTGCAGGACTCCTACATTTGAGCGACAAGACCAATGGATACAATTAAACCGCCTATGCAAATGTAGGAAATTGTCAACAATTTAACCTCATACACAAATACCAAAGGCTATTTGGAAGTAAGAACTTAGTACATCTAAAATCATTTAATGTAAGATTGCATAAATTCAACATCATTCTGTGAACAAGTTTAGGTACAGAACTTTTCCTAAAATCTTTCAGCAGCAGAGTGTAATCAGCAAATCGATTCCCAAAAAATATAAGGGCATTCAGCATGTCTGAGATGAATCCTCAAACCATTCTTATGATTTGCGCCTGTCGATATTATTACGTCATTGGGAAACAGTTAGCATGTCTGAGTAGTCCTCTTNGGCTGTCGATATTATAGCGTCATTAGGAAACAGTTAGCATGTCTGAGTAGTCCTCTTTATATTTCCCCTCAAAGCATCATCAGAAACTCCTCAAGAATCATAAAAAAAGTAAGTATAACACCGGAAAGTATTACTCTCAATTGACATAACAACACACGTTGAGACACTAGCATTGCATTCAGGCATTCACTTTTATCAGTTCTAATCGCGTCCCCTCATCGAGAAACACAAATTCAAAATCTAAAATAATCTCGTCCACACTAATGACGGAAAATTGGAAGTCGTGAACACCCTTTGTCCCGCCAGCTCAACCACCAAATAGCGGGAGATTGAACCAAACATATTTAATTCAATCAAATACCTTGAAAGAAAGGTAAATCGGTTGTGGATCGATCAGTGACCGCCGTGCTCCTTCGCGTGCTGCTGGTGCTCGAGATGTCGGCGCTCTTCGGGGAGAGCCACGAGGTACGAGAAGATCATGCCACCATAACAGACATGGAACAGAGGCTCAACCGAGCTGGTCTGGATGTACTTGGCATGGTAATTGTCCAATCCTCTCTGGATCGATTTCTTGACGTAATCGACCGAGAACATCGGCTTCAAGTGGTTCGGGAGCTCCTTCACCTTCATCCCCTTGATCTCGTTGTAGAATTGCCGCATTGCCATCTCTGATGTCTCTCTGCTCTGCAAACCCTAGTTCCAAGCTTCGTTCTCCCTCAGAATTTGGGGCTGAGAGCGACGATGGTTGGATCTCGTAAGACTGCGAGGAATGCTGTCAACTATGGCTATGCAATGGTTCGAAGATCATGGGCCGTTGATTGTAAGACTTACAGATCGACGGCCAATGATAATGGGCCTTTTGGGCCGAACATATCGGGGCCTTTACGGTAAAGTATTGGGTTAGTCAGAAAGCTAGGGAACAAGACTTTAACTATCTTCAAATTGGATCCCTAAACTTTTCTTTCCGTCTCACTATGGCTCATTAACCTTCGCCCTCAGAGACATGAAGACATGGGCCCAAATAGTAAATATTCTCAAATTATAAATTGACCATCTTCATATATGTCGATATTTAAAAACACTACAATTAATGAGAAATTAAATGTCATCAGCATTTATGACCGAGTGATCTGATATATTTTTCCCTTCAAAAGATTTATTATTCGAATATTATGGAAAAAATTCATGGTTTATAGTATAACACTACATGGAGCATATTGTGACGAATAATAAAGTTTATGGTATGATTATCAATAAACGAAAATTTTCAACTTACCCACGTGTCCACGTGATCCCAACCCGCCCACCGTCTCTATCCCATCGACCTGCCCCCGTCTCCGTGTCAGCTCTGTTAACCGGAAAGAAAATTCCCATAGTCGTCATTATCAAAAGTTCGCTCAAAAACCCTTGAGAAACTCCCATGGCGATAAGAATTCTCTACCGGAACATACTCTGCCACTCCGCCGTACCTCCCTGCGCGCTTACATTCCCAACTCTGAGGCACAGGTCGTCCCGGCCGGGTAAGCTAATCGAGATTGATATCCAGTCTTCGGCGTCCGCTTTGTCCTCACCGGAAGCGGATGTCGAGGTCCCGAAGATACGCAAGCTCGAGGAGGCCATCCACGCGCTCTTCGTACGGAGGTCGACCCCCGATTGGCTCCCGTTCATACCGGGTTCCTCCTTCTGGGTCCCGCCGCGGAAGCGTAAGGTGGACGTGGTGGATCTCGTTGGGAAGCTATGGAAACCCTCCAGGGAGGAGGAGACGCTTAATATCACGAGCCATGGGTGGCCCACCGTCGAATTTTTCTCAACCAAAGGTAGTGCTTTTGGTGCTATTTTAACTGAAATTTTTAATTTTGCTGTTTTTTTTTACAGTTCTTGATCGAGTACAGGATTAGGTTTTCATCTGCTGCTGATAATTCATAGTACTTGAATCTATTGAAAGATGGGGAATTATTTGGACTGAAAATATATTTAATTTATTTATTTAAAAAAAGAAGAAGAAGAGAATATATTTAGTTTCTCCATCTATCTTAATCTGCTGGAGAATCTGCTTATATAAGCTATTGCTGAAAATTTCCAGTACAGAAATTCAGTTTTAGAAGCATCTCACATATAACATCCCAAATGACGCCTTAAAATGTCTAAAATTCTGCAAATAGATGTTGGCTGTGAGAAACTGCAAAGGAGCAGATTAGGCTGTGTCTCCACAGTATGTCCATAGTTAAGAAACGGGCTGGCTGTCGTGCTTTCAATCAATTGAATGAGGAGCTACATGTGTTGGAACTTTCATGAGCAGTTTTGCAGACGGCTGTATTGATGGACCTATTTGTTAACTATTCCACTATTGTCACCGATGAACACTCTCATTGTGTATAAACTTGCCAGAGCTCATGACCATGTTTGATACTTAGAACAAGAGGGAAAACATCATTTTGTAGTTTGGGATGAATGAAAATGAGTTTTCTGATGAAATTATGATTATTCTGATTTGGCCTTATTTTGTTTGATGGAATCCTCCTGAAACTAAATTCTTTACAAGATGCCTATGTTTTTACAGTACATGGTCCTTCGTATGTCCTGCTTCATGAATAGTTAGATCGGCATATATGTGGCTCATAGTAATGTTCTGGCATCCCAATTTAGTGATGCCACTGAGTTTAGGTACTTTCTTTGAGCTTCTTGCTTGCTTGTAATGGCTATTTGTTCAAACACTAGTTGCACACTTCTGGTGCCCTTGACGTCGAGGGATGGAGAGTTTGTTCCATCTACTGTAAAGCATTGTATGTTCTAATAAGTAGAGTTCATAGCTCAAACTTTTGTTATGCTGAAATACTAGCATCAATGTATATTCCAATTTATTTGCTTCCTTTATGGCAGATAGTGAACCTGAAACAGTGGTGGAATTCGAGGTTGAAGTGAAGGTGCAAAAGGACGATGTAGATGTTAAGGTGCTGAATGGTGCTGACATCAACTCCGAGTCTGAAGATGGGGAATGATAGTTTATGAGTGAATCTGTATATGGTTGCACCGTACGTTTTGATTTCTCTACTCCTGGCAATCTCTCTAGTAAAAATTGTTCAACCTCCTACGAAGAATTACAGGTCCTCCTGGCTTCTGAAAAGTAGCACTTAATGCTTCTAGATGTCCTTGTCCCTTATTCAAGATAATTCAAGCCAGTTACTTTTTAACTGAACTTACACGGGGGAATAAATTAACTTGTCTCTGGGTTGAAGTATAATCCAATCCTGCATGTTCCTGTCGAAATTGTGCTTGCTCACCGTTTCTCACCCTGAATTCACAGGCTCGCACTAGTCTATCTAGATGTAGCAGGATCGCAGAGAGGAGCTGGATGGGCAAGGAAGGCAACTGAGCAGTGTATCCTTTGCATGATGGAACTTCAGCACCCAAGGGACGAGAAATAAATGCTTTCCTTGTATAAGATTTTTGGCATTCAATAGCTTTGATTTATGTTTGTGGGGCAGTTTCCAGATATGTTCAGGTCCTTTGTTTGATCTTGATACAAAATTACTTCTAAAATCAATGGTTGTGAATAACCGAGGACAAAGCCGGTTTCAAAGACAGTCTTCTGAACGTGTAAACTCCTGGTAAAGAAACATGTATGAATTCTACAGAAGAAAACCTAAGTAATTTCGTTATTATTATTGATTGGATTGGTTCATAACTGAGCCCTCTATGAAAGATGGCAGGTTGACCGGTGCTCAGCCCCGGCAAACCAAGGCCCTTGTATGCAATGTATTCACGGGACGGTTAGCACTTCCAGCCTAACAAGAAGAAAGGGAAAGAGAACGTAACAGTGAACCCGGTACCCAGTGGGTCACTGAAACAACAGCCTCGGATTTTTGAGCAATTTATGCAATTGATGAGCCTTAAAGCAATTAAGTGGCTTGATCTACATATCTATGCAAGTCCGATGATGCATTAGGAAATCAATCAACAGGCAAAGGAAATATTATCCCATTTCACGCAGACAATTAACTCCTACAAATTTCAGAAAATCTTTGCCATCTCCAAGATTTAGCAATATGCAAGGCTATAGAAAAGCTGCCAAAAACTCATTCACACTTCAGTCACTGCTGAGAGGAACCTTTTGGAGCAGAACTCTCGGGACCAGGCCCAGCCCCAGAAGACGATGAAGATGTTTGCCCAGGTTCTGTAGCACCTGAGGGCCCAGAACTTGAAGGCGGAGCTGATCCAGTTGGCACTGGCTGTTGATACTGCTGAGGTGGGATATACTGTTGCTGCTGGTAGGGTGGAGGAGGCATATACCCATATGGAGGAGGATAGTAATGGAGAGGGTAATATTGTCCCTGAGGTGGAGGAGGAAGGGGAGGCATACTTTGATAAGAGGGCCCCGATGAACTCTCCCCTGGCCCAGTGGATGAAGATCCTTCCTGAGTTGGAACAAGGGCGCCCATCCTTTGGGGATCCATCGAGGGATAGTATGCTCTCTCCTGCTGAGGTGGCGGTGGGACAGGTACATTATAATATGGAGGGCCCATTTGGCCTTGTTGCTGCTGAGATATCACTGCCCTCGGAAGCATCCCGCTGTGTGTTACCTGTCTTGCAGAAGCCTCAGAACCATCAGATTCAGGTTTAGGAGCCTGGGGACGGCCCCACATGAGTTTCAGTCTCAGACCCTTTATGACCAACTTGTTTGACAACTCCTCTGCAGCCTTCTCTGCTCCTTCCCGGGTTGTATAAGTGACAAATGCACATGCCCGCTGGAGGACCATCCGGACTGATTCAATCTCACCATGGGCATAGAAGTGGTCCCTCAGGTCTTGCTCGGTTACCCTAGCATCAAGTCCACCCACATAAAGAGTTCTGATGCTCTCATCCTCAGGAGGTTCTAAGGAGGGCATTTCACCTGCCTTGTTTAGTAGCTTGAGTGCCACAGGATCGTTTACTCTGTAAATGGATTAAGTAATAGAGTTCGTAAAGCAATCACAAACTATCACCACCTCTGAAACTGAATAAAAAAAACCACCACCCTACAAAATTACTCCATGCATCCCTATAACATCAACAGAATAAAGAATCCTAGGAGTGCAATTCTGTTGTATCATGGCATCTGCACTTTCTAGCTAATGAGTTCTTACATTCTAAATTCTTGATTTCAGGTTCATACCGAGAAAATGTATATTATAAGTCCTACACAATCTACAAGGAAACATCTTTCACCAAATATTTAAACAATAAATCAGCACTCTTAACAAAAGAGACACCATCAAGCATTCTTGGACAAGGGAAACCTATGAAATCTTCAAAGATAGAAGTTTACATTTTCCATGATAAAACTCAAGTGAGAGCCAAAACAAATAATGTAAGAGAATTGGACATACCCATAGTAACGGTCTTTTATGTTTTGTTGTGATAGTTCTCCAGTTACTGGCATCTCATGCCTATAAGGACACTCTGCACCTCTGGTACATTCACCACGAATGTAAAAACTGCAAACATGTGCTCTGTTCCTTTTGTAATATGGTGCTGTTCGTTGAAGTTTCAGAATAGTATCATTGGTCTGAACTTTTCCATATGAGGATTCATAATCCAGCCCAGCTCTAGCCTGCAAATCAAAAGTGAGAATTTTGCAAGAAAATGGAACAGCTGAGTCTGTCTGCATAATGATCAAGGGTTACATTAACACGAAAATAACAAGAAAGCAAAATGATGAGTTTTTGCAAAATGTGCTTAATTGTTGTGCAGCGATTGAAATTTCACTCCATAAAATTCTCATAATCACAACCCTCCCTATTTTCAGAGAAGCAACTGATAGGAAATTGGTGTGATAATACTTTATTTTTTTTAACCTAATTGCTTTTTGATTTTGGAAAAACTATCTTTACCAACATGCTGCTTCTTTCACACATTCTTGCCCAACCCAAAATGGGAAATAGACAGCAGTTAGCACTCATTAAAAACACTTATAATCATTGAAGGGTAGCCAGATATACCAAAGAGAAATATCATGTATAAAAAAAGTGAACTTTGCTAATAAAAAACATGCAATAACAAAATGTAGTTTTAAGCCTTGCAAGTTGAAAAATTGGACATATATGCAACCCCTGAGAGAAACAGTGACTCACAAAGAGCACTTACCCTACGGTCATGCTCCTCTGCAAAGTACTCCCTATTAACATCACTTTTTGGGATTGCATCATTTGAATCAATGGATAAAGCAGTGTCTCGAACCTGAACTGGCAGTCCATATTCAAGGTCTAGAAGGCAAACTTGACAAACATTTTTCAACTTACAACATGTCTGACAAATCTCTGTTTTCTTATATCTTGCATCACGACCAGGTCTCCACCTAAAAACTGTAAATGGTCGCTGACAGATCTTGCACTCCTTGTCATAGACAGCCCTCGTCTGAAATAAGATAAATTAATTGTCAAGTTGAATTCTGATTTGTTATGAAGTCATTCTTAGAAGATAATAATATAAGGCACTATATTTAAAGCAATAGAATCTAAATTCGATAATGGTGATACAGCTTCATATAATATTACAATTATGTTGATAAATCACTAAGTAAACATCTACTAAAATATGACGTTACAAACAGATCACTATTCATTCTGAGGGTTTCATCAAGAGTAGGTTCAAAACACACAGTTGCATTTCTGATTGAATAAGTCTAGATCATTCCCCATAATCTCTAAGTTGATAAGAAAAATGAAAGGTTAGATTGTTGAAAACAAATACGTACCATCCGAACATAAGGATTATCCCCTAAACAAGATTCACAGATGATGGGAAAATCCGACCGCTCCCATCCATCAGCCTCTGCATCCCTCAATAGCCGGTGTGCCATGATGAATAGCCTGTACCATGATTTTCACTAGTAGTCACAATCGAATCCAAATCTTCTCAGATAGAGCAGCTATGTTTTTTATACTTAGTCAAATGGCAAGAAAACTACTGTAAATCTTCAACCAAGAGAAAATAACTTCAATGCGCAAAAAACATAAATCTGTAGTTACTCGAACCGAGCATGCACAGATACAGAGAGATTACTGCCATTAATTCACAAAAAAAAACAAATAAAAATGTAAAAATAGCACTTTGACATCCCCGGATAGAAAGAAGAGTCGCCGTGAACATGGTACAAGGGCAAGACAACTCATGCGTGACACCAAATAGAGATGCAAACACGGACAAGAACAACCAGAAGCGAACGCACGCAAGCACCATCTAATTCAAACCTCAGTTAAAAACCTTAAAAAGAAAGAACAGAAACTGACGATACCCAGGCCTCCAAAAGGCAAAAGAGGAAGGAGAAGTTTCACCCCAAAAAAAGGATGGGGAAGAAAGGACGAAAGAGCAGACAAAAGGGCACCTTCAGGCCTATCCGGAGCCCAGTCGGAAGGCTAGCGAGTCTTGTCCACAAGATGGATGCACGGAAGCAATTGCAAATCAATAGAATCATCAATCAGGCCAGAGATTTTCCCTTCTAGCAAAAGACAAAAAACCTTGACCGAGAATCCTCACCTCTTTCACTTCAGCTGGGCAAAGCAGCAGCTGCTTTCAGGTGTCGGAAGAAGCTGCTTAGCGGATCGGAGATGACCTGAAAACGGAAGCAAAAGAGGATTCGGGGATCAGCAGCCGCCGAGGGATAAGGAAAAGCGATTTATTACGGGGTGGAGCGAGAGAGGAGAGGCCGAAGATGATGTTGGGCCTTTTACACCTATTCCATTGCGTAGGTTGCGGACAGAAGGGGGCGGAAGAGATGTTAAACAGGCTGATTTCACCTAGAATGGGCCCGTTAAAATCCTTAATCGGCCCGTAATCGCTCTTGTTGGGTTGATGAGCGGTTACGGGCCTAATCACATAGGTAGGCCGATTGAACTAGAATTGGCCCAACATATTTTCTCATTGAAACGGTCCAGAATGATAACTAACTTGAACTGTTGTAAAATAGGTTCGGACCATAGTTTTTAAAACCCGACCGGCCGGGAACCGGTTAAGGTATGGGTTCATGGGCCGGACCGAGGTTCAATGGGTTGAACCACATATTTAATAAATAATATTAATAATATA
>CXYZ01004574.1:1164653-1187859 GCA_900006705.1 Sonneratia caseolaris | reverse complement strand
ATATTATATAACTTTATTCGTAATATTATATTATTAATATTATTTATTAAATATATGATTTAACCTATTTAACCCTCGTTCTGACCTATGAACTTATAATTACACCAATTTTTGATTCGGTCTGGTTTTAAAAACTATGATTATATTAATTTGAGTTCTTAAAATATAAATGTTGAATGATGTTGACTTTTAATTGATATTTTACTTTGACTTTTGCTTAATTATGTGGAATTTGGATTATGCATTTATTTATTTATTTATATATTTAAGTTTAAGTTTTTTGTGTGGAATTTAAATGGACATGGAGGGTTTCGGTTTTACAGTGGCTCGTCTTTGTAGCCAAAAAGCGAAGGTGCTTCAAAAGCAGCCCCACTCAATCCCTTCCAACAAATTCTCAGGGTTCTCGGAATTTAATCATCTGAAGTGCGAATCTACATCAATAGGCTCAAAGTTCAGTCCTTTCTCCTGCCTCCGTTGTTTTTTGCTTGAACCTTTTCTTTTTCATTTTTGCCCGCTGCTGATATTCTAATCTTTGTCTTCATTTTTTTTTTTTGATCTACGTGACCCCCTTTTTGCTCTCTTTTTATCATGGCTAATCAGCACAATTTTAGCTCTCCTTGTGTTTGCTTGATTGCGTCAGAGGATTCTCTTTAATTTTTTATGGTGAATTTTGTAGCCCATGTTATGTGATTCTTTGTTTTAACTTGGTCATCGCTACGCGCACCAGGGCCGTTTGATGAAATGCTGATGTTAACCCTTCTAATCAATGCCTGCACTAAGTGCAATATGTTCTAGCTTTTGAGTAGCTATGAAGACATTCGCTGCTGGAACATATTCTTGTTTGGCATGTAGTCCCAGTAACGTGTTAAGTAGAAGGCTACTATTCTCTACATCAATTTCCATTTTTTTTCTGTTGAGTTGATCTCCATATCAATTTCCGTCGCTGGAATTGTTCTCAGTTTGCAGCAGATATTAGTTTTTGAATTAAACACTGATTCAGAACATATTTCATATCATTTATGTTCCATGATATAGATAGACCATTATTGAAGCTCCTGTGCGCTCTGTCTCATGTATTAACTACAGGAAAAGTAATTATTTTCCCGTATCAATGTGAAATTCACGACATTTGAAGTTTGCTGTTAAGTACCGTGCAGGTGCTGAAGCGTGAACACCCATATCTTTGGTTAAATGGGGGAACCATCAATTTTTGATAGAATGATTAGTCATCTCCGAGGCACCTGCAAGTAAGATCAGTTTCTCTTCAGCTAAGCCATGTTCCTCATACTTGACAATATCTGTTTGATTTAGTAGTCGATGGCATCTTTACCGGCATAAACTTGTCTCCTGTGAGATGAAATTGAGATTGAGTGTGGACTTCCAGATGTCCCTATGAGCTGCTTTTCTCATTTCTTTAATCTTACAAGAGTGACGATCTTATTTTGTTCTTTATACTTCCATGTAACTCCTTCAAGGTACTACACGGGATACCCAAAGGATCTTGGTCCATCACGTTTAATGCATTTTACATCAGAGCGCGAGTTTGTGCAGCTCCTTCATGAAGGTTATCCTGTGGTTGTTGCATTTACTATTAGGTATTTGTTTGGATGCATCTTTCTTCTTTTCATGGTAAACTAAAATCAGTGGATTGAAATACTCTTTGCTGTTGGGTCAGGGGTAATTTAACAAAGCATCTAGACAAAGTATTGGAGGAAGCTGCTGTTGCATTTTATCCTAATGTCAAGTTCATGCGTGTAAGTTTTCATTGAAGAGTGTCCAGTGGAATGTGTTGCTAGACAGTGTATACTGCAGTTTCGGTTATATATCATTTATAAAGAGTTGTACCGGATTCAATCATATGATTATTCAGTTCTTCAAGACCTGCTTATTTGATTTTTTTTAAACTTATCTTTTTATCTTTCATTTTTGTCCTTCCTCTATTTGTTGGTGAGAATCATTTGGACTATTTATGGTCTCCCCTTAGATCAAATTCCTGCACTCATGTTTACCGTTTTCAGGTTGAGTGTCCCAAATACCCAGGTTTTTGTATTACACGACAGAAGAATGAGTACCCATTTATTGAGATCTTTCATAGTCCAGAACAGGTAAGTGAATGTCCTCTAGTTTAACTTGTAAAGAATCCTCATACTATACCATGGAGGTCATTATTGCGATTCTGATTCTTCTTTAGATCAAATTTGTAAAGAATTATGATTTTAACCATGTATGAACAATGTAAGGGGCAAGTGTTTTCATGTTATGTCTTATTCTTCCTCTGCTTTCTTGGCATTCATTGGTCATTATTGCTTTGACAGGCAGCTAATAAAGGAAGAGTTGTTGATCCTAACATCACAAAGTATTCTGTGAAGGTTCTTCCAGTAAGTTGATGACATCATCTTCATTTTTAAAAAATGATATTATTTAAATCTCATTCTTCACATGGTGCATATTGGGGGTTTGTGAACTTTGAGGGAGAACTGTTGACATACATGAACCCCACCCATTTGTTTGTATATATTTTTTAATAATGAGTTTGAAAATGCTGAACAAGGCATTGATGCTGTAGAAACTAGTACCTATTGTTCAGTAAAAGCGCTGTTAACATAAAACATTGAGATGTTGAGTACTTTGTTTCTCTTCATGTGTTTATTATACCATTCTGAGTTTATCCTGATCCTAATTTTCTTCTGGACATCCAGTTCAATTATGACCAGAGCATGTATGGTTTCAGAGAATTCTTCAAGCGCCATGGAATCAAGTATTCAGATCCAATTTGAACATGCTGGTGAGTTTGATATTCTAATGCAATGCTTTCTAGGACATCTAATCGCTTGACATTGACAAAGGTTAGAGGCTTCGATGAATGACATACTTTTTTATTCAATGAGCTGTTATGCTTAGTTTTGATTTTGTTAGTAGTTTCACATATGGCAGATATATCACAAGCACGATTACTGCGCAACTTAAGACTGCGCAATGATGTTGGCAATTGTTGCATCAGTTTGAAAATGTGCTTGGACACTATTGAGATTTTGATTCTTCCTCAAGGAATTATTCGATTAATGAAAACTTGTTGGACAATGTTCATAGAAAAGGAGATACCAGTCATAAACCTTTTTGTTGTCAGTATGTGGTAGAAGCCTCAAAGGATTTCTACTTGCTTCTTCTTAAGCAAACTTCTCTTATCTACATTACTATTTTGGATGAGCTTCCATTTTTAGTCACATTTTCAATGTCTCAAGAGTATGTAGTTATGTATGATTATACTTTATAAACATGAAATCCCTCCTGTCCATCCCTGCCCACCCTCCACCCTATCAGAATTCCTTCCTTTTGATATCTTTTCCCTAGGTAATTTTGCAATTAACATTGAAAGTTTACCTTTCTCTATTATAGTTATAGTCTTTCTCGTGTTATTAGCTTGTTGCTGGCACAATTTTTTTCTTGTCCATCCATATCAATATTGTAATCATTTCTTACTCATGAGTAGTTGTAACTGAATATGTAATTAATTTTATGGTTAATCTTTTGCACTTATTATATTAATATCTTCCTTTGATGCAAGTTCGTTTTTTTTTCCTGTACTTCTACGAGTAGCACATGTCAACTTCTAGTATATATCAACTAAACACAAGAAACATTCAAATTGACACGGATAATAGGTATGCATTTTCATGGGGCATAATTTCAATCAGCATATTTCTGCACAGTAACTGCAGTCTTAGTTGGAGTGTCATCCTCTTGATTTCAGATGTGATCCGTATCTCTTTGATGACATCCTTCTTCTGTCTTCCTTGAACAGGAGGAGTAGGAGCTGGCAGAAGCAGACTTCAGCCGGTTGATTAGTGGCAAAATCCATCACTCTCTCAGGATGCATCTTAATGGACCGAGTTGGGCATTTGCCTCGTAACAAGTGCGATAATATGTGTATGACGTGGTGGATTATTTAGTGTGTCTAAATACTTTATTTGGTGATATATTTGATTTAAGCGACATAAGGCCGCAAGGTGAAATACTCCTCCATTAGTCACGACACTGAGATGAGTTTTAGGCGATCGGGGTAGTTGTGCTGTCGGACAACTATGAGCTTCTTGTTCGATTGGCAATAATGAAGCTACCTCTGTTCGGTTTCTCGAAAAGTCTCAAGTAGGTGATGGACACATGCTTCAGCTGCCTAGGATCTTCGGCTAGGTAGTTGAGCCATCCTTCTTAATCCTACACTTCTCAACTTCAAATGGAGGTTTCAGTTTATGGTGACGTGTAGACCTTCCATGTCAAGCAATTTGTCCAAATTGATAAAAGACTCGAATCAACATGACTGAAAATAAGATTAGGCTCCCGAAGTTCTTAGGGATTCTTGTTTGCCCCATCAGGGCTACGGTGGTTATGAAGTTGGGCATGACTGTTGACCTACTCCTCTCGGGCAACCAAACGTGTCGGACTAACTTCTCGATTAAGAGAACTACTATAACCTTGTGTCTTGTTCGGCAACTGATGAATTGCTGCAGCAAGGAAGCCATATAAAAATGTCTCCTCACGAGCACTCATCAACCAACTACAATCACGAACATGAGGATGCGCGATGCACGGGGTCGGNACAAAAATGTCTCCTCACGAGCACTCATCAACCCACTACAATCGCGAACATGAGGATGCGCGATGCACGGGGTCGGGTTTTATGTGCCGATGTTTACATTTGACTGAAGGACATAGTTGCTTGCTTTCTTGATCTCTATTTCCAGACCCATATTTTTTTTTCAGGCTTTTCGAGATCCTTGTCATTTTTGTGTCAAGAAAAGAGCAAATAGAAATGCTATACACGCAAGAGAATGAACCGAATATTTCCCATCTACGAACAGAATCCAATTCAACAATTTCAAAACAGAAAGACGGAAGTATACCTTTCAATCTCTGTATCCTTAGCTTGTTTCAATCTTTGTTTATACAGCAGTATTCTGTATGAAGTCGCCTCACCTTCATGTCTCGATGACTTTCCCTGCCCGCTTCAGCCCAATTTTTTGCTTGCCTACTCGGCGAAAAAGCATAAGCAAAGAAAAGATTAATGTTCAAGCATCTAGTTCCACTTGTCAGGATAGTTCTCCTGCAAGTTCCTGCAAGTCCGACTCGCTCCTCCTGTTGAATGATCTCTCTCTAATAGTATCGAGGAGAGGCCTCCAAGCCCGAACCGGCCTCGGAGACCGGTATCCCATCGAGCTGACCTCCAGCTGGCAGAAAAGCGTTGGGCTCCTGCCGGGGGAGCCCATCAACACGCTCGACCCGACGCTCCTGGCCTGCGACCTCATAGGACTTGCTCCAGGACTGGTAGTGCCAGGGATCTTCGGTTCGGGTCTCGGGGCACTCGCTTTCTCCGTCAGCTTCTTCACTAGATTGGCCAAGTTCACTGGGGAAACATCGGGCTGGAGAGTCGAGAAAGGGAGCAGGAAGTACAGGCGGCCGGGCTCGAGCTCCGCGCTTAGAGCCAGGGGCTTGGAGAAGGGAGAGAGGAGCTGAGCAGGGGTGCAGATGAAGTGCTTTGGGTGCTTGGAAGTGATCAGCTGGTTGACAAAAACTGGGTGATCAAAGTCTTCCACAAGGCCATCAAAGTGAACAATCCTGACATTGTTGGGTGCAGTCTGTGGCTTAGTGGAGGAGGAGAGGCAGCTTCCCATTGATCTCTGGATAAGGAAGCTATGATATGATTAATTCCTGGAGAACTAAATTCAGGGAAGAGGAAGTTGAAGAAGGATACGGTTTTTCGCATGGCATGGGAACTTCAGGCGGAGTTTAGATATTTGCTCTTGCAGATAAGGGCACCAAGAGAAGACTTTCTTTCAATCTTTCTTCTTTTATTATTCATTTATTCAATTAATTATGTTACGTTTGACAAACCCAAATTGAGCTCATGATAAGGAGATGACTATGTGGTCCATGCCAGAGTAGAAAAGTCGACCAGCCTTCTCCTCATTGGTGAGTGTGAGACAGCGATGCAGTCGACGAACTGTACTGTCAAGATACAGATTTCCCATCAGTACGTTGAGCAAAGGCTCATGATTTTGACCCGCTCCACAGAATTGACAATATCCTAAGACTTTCCTTCCAAACACAAGCAAAGGTTGTCTTGCTGGTTTGTGCAAGCTCAGAACAGACAGTAAATCAATTGTCATTTCTTTTTATCATGTGAAAATATTCAAAGCAAACCATGCCGATATCGAACCACAGATGGTCGCTACTGTAAACGGGCTAGGCCTAGACAAACATAGCACTGCATAATGGAATCGAAATTTTGGGTTGTCGGGACGAAATGTTCAACAAACTTAATTAAGCTCAGAATTGCGCATTGGATGGATTCAGATAACTTAAAATTTCTTGGTTCTTGGAAAAAGAGAGCTTCCTGGTCGATCAGGCCTCTGGCCAAGTTCTGTACATCAGTACATGATTGCGGGATTGACTCTAAATCACCCAGAATTTTCCCGTGCGGACCGATTGTTCTCGTTACGTGTTACGGGATTCTCGTAAATTAATGAGGAAGAATCGAAGACACTTTTATATATATCCTTTAGGTAAATTAAAACTTTGTTACAAAATTTTTTACTAAAATAATATTTTAATATAAAAAATTTAAAATATAACTTTATATTATTTTATTTTAAATATATTATATTTTAATATATTTTATCAAAATTTAACTAAAACTATCAATTTTTAATAATATCAAGGTGAGTGAACTTTTTCATAAGTCAACTTTATATTTGGATGAATTCGTGTACGGCACAATAATGACATCTACCACTCCATTCCATTTTNGGCCAATAATGACATCTACCACTCCATTCCATTTTTCCTTAGACTATTCCCTTTTCTCTCTGAGCCCCACACTCTCCTTCCTCAGCGTGACTTTCGTTGCTCTCTTTCTTCCCTTTTCCTTCCAAACTATTTATTCCCTTTCTCTCTCCCCCATCCTCCTTCGGTGGAGTGTTCTTCAACTTTTGGGTACTCGCCCATGTGGTGTGGTGTGGTCGGGACTCATCGCTATCTCAATCTCTCTCCTTTGGGTCCCGATAAAGCCCCCCCTTGAGTGCAAATCAGATTGGGGATCGTTCTAACTCTGGTGACAATCAATTTTCCAATCTCCAGGAAAATTTCCCATGACCCAAATTATAGTAATTAGGTCTAAATTCCCAAGTTTATAGTCTCTCTCTCAATTCACTATTCCCCCTCTTACTTAGCATGTTTTATACAAGATTAGTGCTGGTTATATAATTGAATCATTTTTAGGCGAATCCTCGGGGGTTGCCGAGCGGAGAACTTTTATGATGCATGGTGGATTTAAGGGGGGTTTAGGGCAATTACTTTCTTTGAACTCAAAAAATAGGAATAATTAATACTAATTTTACTTTCATATCACCCATTTTTATGTTCTTTTAAATTAATTTTTTATTACAAAATCTTTTGGAGATCAATCTTGAAATCAAATTACGTGTCTATTATCCTTTAATAGCCTACTATGGTATATTATCATAATTTTGTTAAAAAAATAATAAAGGTAACCATACAAAATTAGAGTTCATTTAATTGAATTAAGTTGAAAAAGATTAAGAGATGTACTCGAGTGGAGAGAAAGATGGGGTAATAGTACATTATGAGAGAGAAAAAAAGGGAATAATAGGAAAGGAAAAGAGAAGAAAAGGAGCAGTGAGTCTCATTATTCGTTGGAAAATTCACTTAAACCAAAAAAAAATTATGGTATTAAGGAATTTTATATAAAAATAGGATGATATTAGTCAAAAATTAATGAAATATACTAAAATATAATATATTTAAAAATATATAATAAAATCATATTTTAAAATTTTTATAATAAAATGTCTAAAATACTAACGATGTAATTTACAATCCATCTTTCTGGTTCCTAACAACTTACATGCAAGATCAGACAGTCTGTTGAATTACATTACATCATTGGGTGTCTGGGGCAATTAGATGCACTGAGTCAAATCCTTAAAAAGTGAAGCCCAGTTCTCACATAAGCCACTGCATATATTCACTCCGAAAATGGAGGAAGTATGTTGTGGGACAGTGTGTAGTAATGCTTTAATTTGATGATGATAAGTTTATTTTTTATTTTTCTTTTATATTTAGTAATAAAAAAATATGACATTTCAAATGAATGGGTCATAAAGGGGAACCGATGCAAGTAGACGGATGTTTAGTCTCCCACTTGCATTTCAAATGAACGAAAGTGGCCCGCTGGAGAAATGGAGCAGTGCCGGGCATTTATGTTTGGCAGTCAATGCATTCAAAAGAAATCAATAAAGAAAGAGGAAAAAAACCAACTTGTCAACGGCCAAATTGCATTGCAGTTCGACACAGTTCAATGATCATGTTCACGTCCTCCCGACTACAATATACCTAAGGTGTCAGTTGCAACTCCCGCGGTGACATCTGCAAAATATGCCGACATTACTCACATGGGTAGTAATGCAATCTTGCAAGCCAGACGATAGATCTACTCCCGTTATAGATATTTACCAAAGGTCAGCAGAATCAGGAGGGAAAAGCACTTCTGATATCGATAACCAAACCTGTGAAGACATGTCAATGTCTCTCTAATCATATGCTAAGCCACCTCTGGTCAGCCCAATAATAATCAGCACTTTCCAAGGGACGTAGCACCCAATAAGAGCTCAGTTCCTGAGGTATAAGTCCCAATCCAGATTGGACTCATCTTCCAACTTTGTATCCTGTTAACAATCAACAAGGCACAGACCTATTTCAGTCCCTGAAGAGATAAGTGGACCTGCACGACAACAATAAAAATGTCCATGGAACTTAATCCTCTTTGGATAATCTTTACAGCTACAGGTACCAGGAACAATCGCCTACACATAATCAGACCAGTAGTTTGCTTTCGAGAACTCACCCCAGCAACAACATAACTATTGTTTAACATGAATATTAAATTTTAGTTTCAGTATGAACATGTATATGATTGCAGGATAGAACTACCGGCAAGTTCTGGAATTTGAACCAGAAGTAGATATAAAAGTTCCTCGCTCTGCTGCAAAGTCACCTTTAGTGACACAGGGCAGTATGATTTGAGCAGACCGAAGTTCCATCAGAGGCATGTCTTAGCCACTCCTAACAAATTGTATTCTGAATAAGTAACAGTCAGTAACTAACAAAAGAAACCCCTTTTTAGTATTCCAAGCAAGTAGCTTCTCCAACAACACTAATCAAAGTTTCTGCAAACATGTACCATGGCCAGAGAAAATAATTACCATAAAATTTGGTAAATTAGGAGAAAGAAATGTCCTTCCAATTCATCTCCACTGTAAAGTCACTTCAGTGATCCCATTACCGAATCCACTGTGTAGAAATGGGAATGTGCTGTGCCTCCAATATCGCAGAGTTCCTATTCAGGGCTACACTGTCATGTTGCCAATGAAATGCCACTATCAGTGTCAGTTAATACTCCCCTATCAAGTATGAAAGAACTACATATCTCCTCTTGATCTTACATGTTGGCTTTTTCCTTTATATAAGAAAAAGAGGGAAAATTTACTAGGTCCATAATTCAAGGAGAAAAAACCAATGGGAAGAAAACAACAGAACTGCTCACCAATTTCTAACAAACAGACCAATGAGCTCCATTATAGTTTATCTTGTCAATTGGTAAGTATCCTTCAAAACCTGCTTGAAAGCATCTTGACCTGTACAAAGATCAGTAAGTAAGGCAGAATCCTTTTTTTTATTGGGAAATGCTTAGAGTCTTTGATAAGTATCCACGCTTTTTAAATGGTATCCTCTAGCGCATTCTTTGGATTGAAGAATTTAGAGGTCTTGTGGGGGAAGATAGTCAGGAACTTATGGGAGCACAGGGGAGATGGATGTAAATTGATGGGAGAAAAAGAATGAAGCATGATCCAGATTTACTCGGACCAACATATTGAAGGATTCAGATGGGATGTGAAACTTTCTCACAGCAAAATGAAGTAATAATACTACTTTGGGTCTATAAGCAATGATTTAGTCTAATCCACTCAAAATCTCCCTGTCTTGTAAGGATCATCCAATCCAAATGGACATGGGAATTTTTTCCTCATTTTTTTGACATCCCCATTCCTCTCACTTACTCTACTACCACTTCTTCAGAACCATCAAAATGAAGTGTAAAGAGTAAAGTACACCAGAATACCTGTACAGGGCAACTAAATTGGTCAAAAAGAGCAGCTCTCTCTGCATTTATTGCAGTGAGATGAATATATGTTTTCCATGTAGCGCCTGATGTCAACACATTATACTTCTTAGAAGCGAATTAGCCCTTTGCACTTCTCCTCTTGAAGAGAGTGAGGCAACTTGGGAGTAAAAGCAGCCAAAGTCATGAAGAAACTGAAATTCCCTTTTCCCATTATTCATTGCATTCTCCACTTCTTCAGCAATCTTGATATCAGCTTTCTGAGACTCGATCCATTCATGTGACTGATAATCTTCCCCATGGAACCTCCAGTCGGGAAAGTACATGGAAGCAATCTCATTGAGCACAATTATGGCTTCTTTAATACTTCCTTGCTCACATAAACTGATGAGAAAATTTAACACAGAATCATCTTCAACATCAGAATTTTCAACCTTGTTTATGAGCTCAACCACAGACTTAGTGTGAAACATCTCTCTCATCACACTTCTTGCCTCATCTATTCTTCCCTTAGTGCTGAGGCCTCTTACAAGATACAGAAAGCCTAAAAAATCAGGCAAGATGCCTCTGTTCTTGAAATCAGAGAAAAATTGAAGAGCACCCTCCATATCACCTTTAAGGCAATAGCCATTAATCAATGCACTAATTGTGAACCCATCAACCTTCAAACCCTTTAAATCCAACTCATGGAGAGTCTTGAGTGCCTCTTCCAGTTGACCAATCTTAGAGTATGCATCAATGAACGAGTTGTAAATATGAGTTTTCGGTTCAATTCCCTTGAGGACCATTGCATGAAATAGCTTACTGGCCTCAAGCATAAGCTTCTCTCTGCACAAAACATCAATCAATATGGCATATGTGATCTCTGAGGGAACCAAACCGATTCTTTCCAACGAATCATACAGTCGAAAGGCTTCAGTTAGTCGACCTTGGCAGCATAAGCCCTTAATGATTATGTTGTAAGATCTGATATTGAACACAATCCCCCATTTCCTTGCAAAACTGTGGAGGTCTAATGCTTCATGAAGATATCCGCCTTTGCAAAGGCCACCAATAATCATAGTATAGTCAACTACATCCATTTTGGGTAAATAACCCTCAGCATCAATAACCAATTTATATGCATCTAATGCTCTACCATCAGTGATAAGACTTTTAAAGATTGCAGAAGGTATAGTGAGGACTGGAACTTCTTTCTTCATTATGTTCAGAAACTGGAGACCCATGTTTGTATCTGTAATGCAAGAGTATAGTATCACAATGTTCATAACTCTATGGTCAGCAATCCCATGTTCTCTAATATACGTACCTAAAATAGGGTGAACGTAGGCCTGCTGGTCTTTACCATTAATTAACCCTTTCAGGATTAAAAAGTAAGATGTGCTTGTCACTGCCAAATTCCTCCACCTCATCATCATGTATACATCACATGCAAGATCAGGGAAACCTCTCTTACAGAAAAGATGGATAGCTTCATTGCACACAAAACTGTAACTCTCAGGCTGCAGTTTCTGGATTCTGCTGATTAAATCTAAGACTTTCTCTGCACTTCCTTCTCTAAATGTTGCTTTCATCAACATCATAGGGATTCCCAGATCTAAGGGCAAGTCTTTTTGAATCAGTTCGAGGAGCACATCCATGGCTATATCAACCATACCTTTCTTGCAAAGGCCATGAATGATACAGTTGTAGCATGCAGCTGAAGAAATCGAAGTCTTCCTGAAATCATAAAAAATCTTGAGTGCCTGATTGATCCTACCGACCTTGCATAACCCGTCAATCAGAATACAGTATGTGAAGGCATTTGGCATTAAACCCATATCTTCCATTTCCTTGTACAGTGCATAGGCATCTTCAAATGTTCCCACCAGAAACGCTGCCTTCATTAGTATGTTATAGATAACAACATCCAATGCCAAACCAGCTTCATATAATCTCCTCTTTGTAAGTGATATTCCTTCCAAACTCTCTTCTCGAATGAAGCCATTCAATAACGTAGTATAAGTAACAATATCTTCAACCATTCCCTTTGAAATGTTGTCTGCGTCAGATGTTCTCCCAACCTTGCAAAGGCCATTGATCACAATATTGTATGTAACAGTACCAGGGCCTATCCCCTTTTTCTCCATTTCATCAAGCAAATCGAAAACAAGATCATAATTTCCTTTCCTACAAGCTCCATAAATCAAGGTTGCGTACATGAATTCATCCAACAGAATTCCCATGTCTTCAATCATCCTTAAGAGTCTGACTGCTTCTTCTAATTTCCCTTTCCTGCAAAATCCCAACATGATTGTGGTGTAAGTAATTATATTGGGCTCCAGCCCTTCTTTTCTCATCTTCGCCAGGATCCCACCTGCCTTTTCAACGCTCCATTCTTTTGAGAATCCATCCATCAGAGTGGTGTAACTAACAACATCACCAGTTATCTGTTTCTCAAGCATTTGCTTGTTCTTTCTAAACATTTCAACCACATCTCCTTCCCTAATATACCCACATATCCAACAAGTAAAGAACACAACATCAAATCGTATATCGTCCTTTTGCATCTCATTGACCAAATTGCAGACTTCATCCACTCGACCTGATCGACAGAATGCATCAACAAGGGCAGTGTAACAAATCAAATTTGGCCTCAAAAGCCCTGAATTTCTGGCATTGTAGAAAAAATCAATGCCAATTTCTGGCTTCCCAATCTTGCAAAACCCTGAGATCACACTACTGCACACAAAATTCCCAAAAGGGTACTTGACATTCTCGTGATTCATCAGCTCCAACACCTC
Source organism: Sonneratia caseolaris (assembly GCA_900006705.1). Taxonomy (NCBI): domain Eukaryota; kingdom Viridiplantae; phylum Streptophyta; class Magnoliopsida; order Myrtales; family Lythraceae; genus Sonneratia; species Sonneratia caseolaris. The sequence continues at coordinate 1,174,881 of CXYZ01004574.1, read as the reverse complement.
AATAGCTCTTCCCATCATCCCTAAAGAGCTAAAACTGTGGATTAATGAACAGAATGTGTAAGAACAAGGCAAAATACCAACTTTGCTCAAGCAATCGAGCAAAACAGAGAAACCCTTCTCTGGGTCCCTTTGGTGAAGACAGTATCCCTGAATCAGCGAGTCCCAGATGCAGCTCCCTACAAAGTTGGGAGCTTTTCCCAGGTGGGTTCTCATCAAGTGCTCTGCTTCATCAAATCTGCGGAGATTAAGGAATGCCCGCGCAAGGAGAGAGAGAGAACCTGAGTCGGGTCTGATTTGGTTCGATTCGAGTTGATGGAAGAAGTGAACGACCGAGTTGAATCTCTGTGACTCCGAGAGGAAGAGCAGGTGGCTATTGAGATGTTCGAGGGTCGGGCTGAACCCCCGCTTGAGAAGTGTCTGAAGGCACGTAGTGTTGGGGATGCAGCCATGGAGTGAAGAAGAGGAGCAGGAAGAGAGAGAGCGTGAAAGCTGGGTCCTAAATGCAGGATTGATGGACATTCTGGTTCCGACTCCTCGCCAATGCCGCTAAGAAACAGTTCTGTTATTGTCCTTCACCCTAATATTGTAGTTATTGTCGTGGGAAGGCAGCACGAGGCGTCGTTATTTGCTAAAAACAGGACAGCCCGGTAATCCTTTGCTCAGGTGACCAAAATTTCTCAGTATGATGCATCAATTAGGCACAAGATTAGCATGTGGGATTTCATGGTGGAAGATCGCAAACATGAACAAAGTTATTTTTACACTCTGCTAAGTCATGCATCATGTAGAGAGAAATGATCCCTTGCAAGAAGGCAGATCATGTGAACCGATCGGCNTGCTAAGTCATGCATCATGCAGAGAGAAACGATCCCGTGCAAGAAGGCAGATCATGTGAACCGATCGGCATCTCTCGATAAATCTTGACTCTCCAGTGGTGACAATTCCAATAAGAGGAATGACCAAAACATGAACTTAGTCATAAAGAGTGAATGATCACATCATATTGAAGATAATCTTTCATTCACATGAAAAGCAGATCATTATACAATGATTCATGTCTAACAATTATTTAGGCAATTAGAATATCAACATGCACAAGTAGATCATAAACCCATATATATCATAAGTAGTCAAAACTCCACATTGGTGTTATGGATGGCAAACTAGTAATGTAGCAAAGGACAGCTCAGCATTTCAATCAAATTTGAGGTCGCAAAGCAAGCTAGAATCAAATCAAGAATCCGCAGGGAGAAATGGGAACTACTCGTTCTTCATAGTGTGTGTATGTTACTTCAAGGTTCCACACTTTCTGTGGCAACCCACACCTTTGAAATTATTACACGATTGCATCATGAAAGAAACAAGAAAAACCTCATAAGAAGATGAAAATGTACATGTCTTGTCCAAGGAACATCACAGAAGGAACTATTTCAATACGGAACAGACATCACAGCTGATGTATGATAAGATAGAGTCGGCGTACACTGCAAATTTTCAAGATTTGACAGTTAACAAGAAGAGTAGAGCTGTCATATGCGAGTATTATGGCAAGCTATGAACTTCCATAAAGCATGTTGAAAATGGAAACTTCCTTACAATAGGAAATTTACTGGAGCTACATGGCCATAGAGCGGCGAGTTTAACATATTAGCCCCAACAAGAAGTAAATGAACAGCTACAAAGTGTCCCATCATTAATGCAGCCGGTTTGAAGTTAGTAGTCACTTCATCGTCTTTCCAGGCCAATTATTGTCCTTCTTGCACAATTTACCTGTATAACAGCCAACAGCACACCATTGCCCACAACCATGACATCAACTTGTCCGACAGGGCCATTAAAACTCTGCTTAGCAAATGCGTTTCCATGCCTGAGATGCTGAAGGACAATCCAATTCACTCTAGTGTAAATAAATTAATAAAGTAGCAATTACATGAGCACATAAAAGAGATTAAATTCAATGAAGAAACACAAACATCCATAGAAATCTACTTTCACAAGATTTGGTAAACCAACAAAACAACAATCCAGGGTCGTTCCCATGATCATACAACCCACTTCACCACCAAGATTGAAGTAAACTACATGGAAACGCCGACCAACTCCGAGGAGCATCCCATCAACAAAGATAGTACATGTTACTATAAACTGAGATCGATTCTGTTGGTTTCATGATCCATCCTTATAGCACTTATATGCATTTGTTTTATTATAACTAATGTCAGATTAGGCATCACTTAAAAGTGGATTTGTCATTTGAATGTCAAATCACCAAATCAATCACTAGCCAGGGCAAATCAACTTCCATTTCAAAATTTTGATTAGAGTAATCAAGAGTCAATATGTTAGGCAAGGAGGAGCACCACATAACCAACCAGGGATCGTAATCTCCAAACACAAAAGTTGGAGACCGGAGCTTCAATCACATCTCAACATCCGCTTGAATACGTAATAAAGAGACGCAAAAATATTCATGGAATCATGTTTTCGATATTCAACTAGAATGTAATTATATGGACCCCTTTAATCGAGAGTGGTGATTTAGTGGTTCAAAACTCACAATCTTTCACTTCCTTATGCCATGTCCTGTCTTCATGGTTTCCCGTATGAAACAGTGAAATTAATTATTGTCTCACTAACTTATTATAATGTAATCCTCACTACAAGTCTGCCACTCCCCTCCAGAACCAGATTTAAGTAAGTTTATGTACAGNCCTGTCCTCCCTTCATGGTTCCCTGTATGAAACAGTTAAATTAATTATTGTCTCACTAACTTATTATCATGAACTGCTCACTACAAGTCTGCCACTCCCCACCAGAACCAGATTTAAGTAAGTTTATGTACAGATATATCATGGAGATGGATGAGGGATTCCGACATCCACATATGACTTCATGAACTGTCTATCAAGAGCGTATTACACGCACACGTACACGCCATGTTCACTCCTCCATCGAGGAAGTTGGGATGCACTAATTTGTCATTCTTATTTCCTCGGGAGTTTCACTCTTAAGTATCATATGGTCAAATCATGCTAGTTAGACTTCTCTTCATGTTGCAGGCAACTCGTGATCTGAGCTGAGTCAAGCCCCTCCTTCGTTGACCGACTTGCCAACGAGCCTGGCTCGATCCACCTGCCTATCTAGCTCAAGTACCCGACATCTCTACCGATTGGTGTTCTCGTTGAAAGTCACGGCTCTTGCCGTATCAATGGAGTTCTGATGAGGACAACTTTATAATATTATATGGATAAGAAATAACGTCTTTTCAACTCTTTGTAAAATTCAAGAGCATCCCTGTCTCTCTAAAGCTGTCTTTCCAAGAACAAAATCGTGTGGACGACGCGCAAAGTAGACAGATTATGGACCCATCCTAATAAGTCAATGGCTTTTCAGCATTCACGCACCGCTTGACATGCAAAAGTTGAATCGGTCTTGAATAAACTTGGTTCAAACCCCATTGACACACTAGTGAACAAAACTCTTTCAGACATATAATTTTTCTATTCATAAGATTTGTAATTTTTCTGTCCATAAGACTTGAACTAGAATATTATTTATGAAAAAAATATCGAACGCATCTGTCAATGCAGGTTTGGTTTCTCATGTTTGTTTACTGGATCTGATCCGAGGATCTGGGTTCTCGTTGACATTAATAATCGGTAGAGCCTGGTTTTGGTCTCTCTCTTCGGTGCCGGTGCCATTAGCACACACAGGCTCAGAAAGACAATTCAACCGAGTATAGTCTGATCTGATGAGAGACCATGGAGCAGTTCAAGACCCATGATGGTCCGTCCGACATGGTTAAACTCCTAGGAGTGCGACTTACTACCATTCAAGATTTGGCTGGCACAGCATCATCTCCTGTCCTCAAGCAAAGTGCCATTCTAAAACCTTATAAATTGAGAAAATTCAAGACCGAAAGAACCGTTACCTCTTAGTGTGTCGATCTACTAATGAAGTGATCCCGCTATGCTGTTAGGGTAACTTGAACTAATTGTTGGATATTAACCGGGAGATATTACCAAGAGAGAAATGAGGTTGAGTTCAATGCCATGGCTCTTTATTTGAAGTCGAGAGTTACTGTATTCAATTCTTATTAATATGACTTTATGTGTTCTTTCACTCTCTCTCTTTTCTTTTTTTCTGTATATCTCTTCTAATTACACGGATCTCATTTGTATAGAAAGAAAAGAAAAGAAAAGAAAAGTTAAATTACGGTGCATTGCCCATCTAGTCGAAGGTCTAAAAGAAGAAGAAAAATAAATAAATTTCAACTTGCAGAAAAAGGAAAATAATTTCACTGGGGACATGTCCCAATTAAGCTTCTGTCTACCGGTAAGGAGGGCCTCCATCACTTTCTTTTTTTTGGTTTGTTGCACTACGCAGTATTCCCGGGCCAGTCGAAGCGCACATCGAGACTAGTCTATGGTTGGGCCGGGATGCCTGAGAAAATTCCCGCTGACCTTTCTAATCTGAAATTCGATCCTTGAATCATTCATTTGGGAATCTATTGACGGAACAATTAGTTCAAGCTCAAGTTTGTGGCCTCCATCACTTTCGTCGTCCATCCTTTGTTGTTGTCTTTCTTGATTCTATATTCCGTCGACATGTCTAATGCCCCAATCGAGAATGTCAAATTTAAAAAAATGTAATAAAGAGAGAAGAAAGAGAGATGTCAAGATATAAATGTAGTCGGCCATTAGCCAAAACCCCATGACACAATTCTATTGATAGGTGACTAGATGAATTACACAAGGAGATGGCGCCTATTCATAAGCTCACAACAACTATTAAATTAGGAAATAAATAATCACATAATATTATGATAAAATCTAAATCTAATCAAGAAAATATAAAGAATTTCAACAATCTAATTAGATAATATCTTAATTATCTAATATAATATGTCGACACTCCCATTGAAATAAATATGGAGCCACGGAAAATATTCATCTTGATCATGAATGCGACTCTTGCCCAATGCTAATTCCGAAAGCCAAGTAATAACAACCATTTTATATACCACCAGCATAACGATCAATTACTATTTTAAATTCTAGTTATTTTGTATCCTGTCGATATGATAATTTCTTCATATCTTCAAAATCTTAGACTTCACTTCAGTAGTAACTTTTGCATGGTAGACCCGTTATGGTTAACTTGTTCCATGGAGTGGTTTCTTTGCAGCAGAAACATTAGGGTTTAAAATATAATAAATAGGTGGGGAAGAGATATCAATATATAAATGTGATCTGACATTGATTAAAAGTACGATATATAATTTTATTAAAAGGCAACTCAATGAATTATATAACTTCGGAGACATGCCCATTTATAGGCTTATAACAACCACTAAATTATGAAATAAATAATTATAGAATATCAAGATAAAATTTAAATATAATGAAAAAAATATCGATAATTTCAAGTATCTAATATAATGTTTTACTTGTCTAATGTAATATCTAAAAGGAAACCAGAAGTCAGCCCGAAAAAGGTAGGCAGGTAGCTTGAAGTACACATTCCCAAAAAGTAGGGTTTCTTCATTTGACCCATCCATTCAAACTTATCCCGAATTCGAAACAGTGTCACGTGGACGAGAATATGTCATCTAATTATGGAAGAATTCTCTTGGTAGTGGGCATAGTCCTTGGCCCGAATTTTCTTGATGGATGTGGACCCGATAACATTTATTTGCAAGTGCACATCATCACTTTTGTGTTACATAGCTGTTTTGACAAATATATTCGGATATAATATCATCATTCTCAATATGAAATCGAATAACTATTTTATTTCTTACCGGTGGGTCCTTCTCTATTTCTCTTATCCTGCTGCGAATATTTTTTGCAATCGAAAAAGTTATATGGCTACTTTTTTTTTTCCACTTTAATTTAGCAAGAATCACTACATACTTTCAGCATTTGAGGTTGTGGATGAAGGATATCGATCGTGTCAGGACATGTACATTCTCATTTTTGACTTTTACATATGCGTGCATATATAGATATATATGTATATGTGTATATATTCTTGAAAGTGTCCCTTTTCCCCCGCCTATATATCAGCGCATACCAGTGCAAGGTTTTAATTATAGGGCAAATTGGAAGAACTGGTGGGAGATGAAGAAGAAGAAGGGCATTCGTCCGCAAGGGTTCAAAGATGGGAGGTAGGTTTGAGCCAAGAATGACTTGCCGGAAGCTGCTTCGAGCTATTTATGTACATTCACACATGAGCAAAATGTACTGCGTTCGATGCTAGCTAGCCTAAAAAGGGTCTTCCGGCAAGTTATCTTGGCTCTAATCTCCTTTCTTTCTTGTTGTCACCATCGAACACGAATAGCACCAAGCCATTCTGACTCTGGTTAGTCATACAGCTTTAAATGTACATGGATATTGAAATGAACTTGGGTCTATCGTCCTTTTCCTTTTCTTTTTCGGGTCAAATTTCTTTCTATTAGTAGTCTGGCACACTTTTTTTCCCGCATATTAAACCCGAAATTAGCCAAACCAAGTCGTGCCGTTTACATTTTCTGTCTCAATCGCTGCCGATTGTAAGGATTCTCAAGTCTTCTCCACCTTGCACTGATTTATTTTTTTAAAAAAAAACAGAGGGACAAAATCAAGGGTAATTTTGAAAGTGGGTTAAGCACGAGTTAAAAGGCGTAGGAAAGCAATAATATTGCTCTCTAATCAAACTCGGAGACATTTTTGTCAAGTATAATTCTTCCGTCCACCTAGAATAATTAATTGAGTTCGTGCGATTTGAATGGTTCTCCAAATATATATATATATATATATATATGAAAATGCAATAAATTATAATTAATTTATGCTTGATTAAATCCCAAAATTCTACTCAAGAAAATGTAATAAAACCCATTCAACAATGTTTCTGGACAGGAAATAGAATCAGATATAAAGATAAGGGTTGTGCAAGAGAGTTGCACTGTGCCTTCAACGGCACATACGCGCATGTGCATTGGCTTGCTCATATGCGCATCTATAAATAATCATACGGCGATTTTTCAAACGCGAACGACCATGCCAGGCATAACTCAGCAAATTAGGGCCATCAGACCGCGAACATAATGCAATTTAATGCAAAAATAGTATCACCGTTGATCTTAATCCAATTTAGTCTTAAACTCTGTACCAATCTTTCTAGTCTTTTCCCATCGTTTCTAAATTTTTGTTTCTCTTTTGAATATATCATCGAGAAGGATAAAGTCGCAAACCCAATAAAAGTAATGAATTGGTTGCTCTCGGAGAAGGGTGGTCGATGCTGTATTTAGTTTGGACATAGTTTTTTCTTTTGTTTTTGGGTGAAAGATATTACATACTTGATTTGAAGATGATTTTGTGTGAGGTTTCAATAGGAGTGATTTTAATTATACCGTTTATATATGGACATTATTGTGCGGTTCCTTGACGACCCAAGTGCCAGTTACTCATCGTCACGTCACCAAAACATCATATGTTGGTCCATTTCATATTGCCCGAGTCACACCATATGGAACCGAATTAGTCGATGTTACTTAAACAAGAGTGGTCATACGTACCTGGTCTATTCAAGAATCTCATATTCTCCTAGTTATTATTTCTAGATTCATGATATTTAAAAAAAAATCACTTACTAAATCACTCCCAACTTTGTAGACGATTAGAGAAAAATCGGAAGTAAGACTAAAATTGGCATGTATCGTAAGTTCTCCGAGTCAATTAGGCGCCCGACATCTTACGAGCGGTGGGCTTCGATTGAATCTGAGCTTTACTCCATGAGGACAAGCTTTTTGCTTTTGTCATGTCTCACGTAGGAATAGATTTCAAGTGTTTCCACCATTGACGACATCTTTAAAAGGAGCCTTTCTTAAGATACTAAAAGAAAAATATATCAGTTTGGTTTGGTGATATAATTTAACTTCTTTTTTATTTTAAAATTTTATATTTGAATTTTATAAATAAATATATATATAGACCAATCCAACTGAAAGTCGAACACTGATAAATGAAGAAGACATAAGTTTCTGATTATTTCGTAAGGAGTCGATTGATTAAAGTGTCGTTTTTGCATTTTTATTTATTAAACGTTGAGTTTTTTTTTTTTGGAGGGGGGAAGCAACAAGGGTTTCATGGCTTTCCCCCAGTCCTTCTGCCATGGCTAACCAATATGCAGGATTTACAGAACGTACAAACAAACCTGCTCTCCTGACATAATCCTGTCTCAAAGCTAATTAAGCCACGAGTATCTACCCACCGATATCAAGTTGAGCACTGCTGCTAGGTGTGGAAGGACCGTTCTCGAGATCTTCTCCACCGTCTCCTGCGTGCTGATCTTCGAATTTTGGGAGAAGATGTGGTTCCTGGTTTACCATGTATGATATGTATTTTTATATATTATGCTATCCAATATAATCTACGCACATGATGGAATCATGGGATTTGCCTATCCCGATTACTATTCCCCTTTTGATTTGAAAGCACTAAAAACGTAATTCTCTCTTAAAATCTTGGTAAGCTGGAAAAATGACTGATAGTTAATCATGAAATACGGTTCGGTTGACAGACTGTGCTATCAGTGTCCGAGAAGGGAACCTAAAACGGACAACAGAAAAATGCCCATAAAAGGTTTCTGAGGTTGCTGCGAACTTCTGCAGACACTGACGAGGAAGGATCCCTTGAGCTTGACATGATAAGAAGAGAACCAAACGTAGCCAAAGGAACACTTGCCGACGAGCCTAAACGTGCCTGGATACCATCGGGCGTACAAAGTTTAGTATCCCGAGTTTGGGATTGCGACAGAATAATGTCGGTGATCAGTGCGGCTGCCGGCAAGTCATTCTTGGCTTCGTTTCAACCTCTTCTTCTTCCTGCGAGGCCCTTCGATCAAAAAAGAATCAGACATTTTGACATAATATTACCTATGTTCTAGATCTCCTCTCCTGCTCGCACTCATTAATGGCGAATGCAACAATGTCCAATGACTTATGTAGCTGAAGAAAATGCTCATCCTGCAATGGGAAGGTAGAAGATTTTGTTGAATATCATATTCATATATACACATCTCCTTAGCACATAAATTCTACAAACAAGAGGATTTCCCCCAAAATAATCAACCCAGCTCTACCAAGACGATCTAAGCTGATTACACTTTTAATGGAGTTTCGAGTTCAAGTATTATAAGTAGAAAAAAAAAAAAAGATCCACGACATAGGTTGGCATTGAACGAACCTGAATCAGCGATCAATACTCGTTGGGTTTTGTAGCTATTAACACTGAAAAAGAGTTTTAATAAAGGGAAGAATGATGCTTCAAATTTTACAAAGAAAGTGAGTGACCTGAGAACCTACTTTTGTTCCATATATTCTTTGTATCTTGATCTTGCTCTCGTGTCAAGCATTCACGAAAAAAACTATCTAAGATCCATCCGTATGGTGATTCGCCACCAGCTTGACCCTCTATCAGATGGGGTTTCATAGAATTGATCTGCAACCCGCGTTTCAGTCAGAAACTGTTCTTGGGGCAACCCATGGTGGCCGAACTTTTATTCCGAAGGTAGAATTTAAGTTATTCAGTCCCATCATCAGCATGAAACTGAAGAAACCGATTGCAGCCTCTCCTTGATATCCGACAATCTGAAACAGATAACATTCAGCACACTGAAAAATAAATAGCTTTCCGGGACTATTGGCTTTTGCCCGGATACTTGCTTTTGTCTGGGAGGGAAAAGGTTATATCAAGCACGTGCTTAAGTTAGGTCATTTTGCTAAAGGACCTCACCTGGGAATCTGTCTGATCTCCATTTGCACTTTACTAGTGCTCGATGAAGTCAACGGAAAATGAGCTCAATTATCGGACAAAAAGCCCAGAATCCCACAGAGTGGAACATAATTGGTCAGCTGCAATGTTTGAAGTGGGGACATGGGAATAGAATCTCTTTAAAGGAGGAAGAATAAGGGAAGAGAGTGGAAGGAAAAATCGTGATAGGAATATGATCATCTTTCCATGCCGATCGGGTCAATTTTCAAGCATTTCCTTAACCACCGGGGCAAACAAGGAAGACGACTTACTAGAAGAAGCAAGTCGTGACAGGTCCGCTGCCAAACTTGGAGAGTCGAACGTACTAATAAATCACAAATTAGTTTTCTTACCTACACCAGTGAATGGTTTTCATTTTCTCACTACATTCTCTGATTTTCGCATGGCTGGCCCTCAGATGACCGCGTGCA
>CXYZ01004574.1:1149836-1162721 GCA_900006705.1 Sonneratia caseolaris | reverse complement strand
ACGGCCGGGTTTGGATAAATATACAGAGAAGAATTTCAGAATCATCACAGCTTTTCAACCATGTCAATGCAATTTGTTCTTGGCAGTTCATACCTGGAATGTACTGATAGAAGCGTAGGGAAATGGTCCTACGACAGCAGTTCTTAAGCAAAGGAAAAGCTAACCGATGAAATTGAGAAGCCAGAAAGGAAGTTGACATCGCCTGGCTATTTAGTCAAATAAAGACAACCCCAGGTCTCCGTCATCACTCTCCTCATGCAATTCTTCCTTCTTCTCCTCTGCCGCAGCCGCCTGAGCCGCCGGCGCTCCACCTGGTGCGGGGGCTGCTGCAGCCACACTGCCTCCATTGAAAGTGGCTCCACCAATGATCACCTGCTCAGAAGAATAGATTCCATTCACCCAACAACATATCAGGTGATGTGGCAATGTTTGATCGATGTACCGAGACAAAGAGATTAATCACCGCAATTTCCCTGCACCGGGCGTTATTTTACAAGTGGCTAGGCTTGACACGTTCTCCACACATGATAATAGACTGAAAAATAGGAGAATTCTCTAAAACTCAATGGACCCCTAGGACCTTCTCGAAACCGGAAACGAATAGGGTTCTAAAGCAAACCTGAAAGACAGCAGAGGACGGTGTTATGAGAGAGAAAGAGGACTGAACGGCGCCGGAGGAGTCAATGGCGACTGCCGGCTGGACCAGCTTCCTCTGCAACTCGTAGGTGGTTGGAGCAGACGCCTCGAGATCACCGGACACCTGCTTTGCCGTCCAGTTTTCCCCGGTGCACCTGCAGACGAACGTGTAGACACCCATTGCTCTCGAGATCCTCTGCTTCTTCCCACTCAGAAAACCCTAACCCTAATTCGCCGAATCACAGAAATCTCTGGGACTGTAATACCAATCTGGAGAGAGAAGCGAGCTGTGGCGGTGACATGTATATATATAAAGATATTTATGTTGATAGCATGGGTTAAACCGGACCCTATCTCTTCTGATTGACTAATCTGCCCTTCGTGAGGAACCCTAGATTTGAATACATTTGAGGAAAAATAGCAAGTATACTTTAATAAATTATAATTATAGTAAATATTCTATTGATTAACACATATTCCTTCATCTTGTACAATCTAATGGGATATTATTCGTATATAATCACGATATTATAATGCGTACGAGTGGTACACGAGCTATTTCGATATTCCACATAATGACAACATATTTCACATTAATTATTTTATAATCACGTGCATGTAGTAACTTGACTATATTCATAGGGGTGTGTGTGTGTACATATCATATATTTGGGGTGTCTATTGCCATTGTATCATTTATATCGAATTCCTAATTCCATAAATTTTCAATTGATATATAAATAAATATCTAAAATATTTAACAACTTGAATTATTATTTAACAGAAAGAATCTAACATATAAAAAAATTATCTTAGATCAACTATTATATACTAGATTTTTGTTAAATTTCTATACTTTATCAATAACAATTATGAAAATTTTATATTAAATTTGACTAGTTTCCAATAATTAAATATTAAAAATTAATGAATAAATTCTAATAAGGTGCCTGGAACATGTGGTACGATATCAATTCGGAATAAGATTCAATTCTCCTACACATTCAACATAATAGGGTTGTTCAGATATCATAAAAATTATATAATACTCATGCCCGATCATCTCTATCTCTTTTTTACCTATTCAATGATTTTGTTTATACATTCATTTATTTTTCTTTGAAATACAACATCCCATGTTAAGTTCAAATTGTGATGAATCAAGAATCTTCTTACGTGCAAATAATCAAGAATCCTCTGACTAGGTGGTGTTTAGATTACTTGCGAAAAAGGTAACATCGTGAGGAGATCCCGATTACGTACCGCTTCTCAACATAAAGAATGAAGTCCCAATTAGTGCAGATAGAGACAGAACCTCGTTTAAGATTTGAACTTTTAGAAAAAAACCATTATCACTTAGCATGAAATAATTACAATGTTGAATGTTTCCAAACCTCGATTTTGGCCTACTTATGATACCCCGTGTTTATTTTGTTCTGCAGTGTGTCAATCCCAGTTTGCAAATTAATCTTGAGGATATTGTGATATATGCTTTGCAATCTACCTATAATGCTGACGAAGGGGCGCTTGTAATTTTGATCCCAGTGGCGTTTATATTAGCGAATCTGGCACCCGGTATTTGCCTGTTCAAGTTGATGACCATGGGCGGTTGCTTGCTGCTGAACAGCTGACCCAAAGCAGTCAGCATGAAAGAGTTAGCCCCGAATCTCCGAACTACCTCTGGCATTCGCCCGATCAGCCCCACACTAGACACAGCCACCTTCCTTGCTCCAAGGTAATATAATATAGAAGCTGACATATAGTACAACAAACAAACTTGAGAAAATATATAGAATTTGTGTTACGAAAGTTATAATTTTGTTCAGATGTATGGAGAGACTTAGTGACAATCTACCTCGTAAGTGCGACAAAATAATGCCAATTGCATCGGTCCGGTTGACACGAAGACACCTAAAACTCGGTTTCATTTTCCAGTTCTCACCTTAAGTTGCTGAGAGTACTGATCCACAAGCACCTCTGCGTACAGCTGAGGAGTTTACAGCCTCCTAATGGGATAGTAATCTAGCATGAAATAGTTATTTATGTAATCGTTGTTCCCGTCTTGACTATGTATATGCATTTCCCTATATGCTCTGTGGCTGCAGATGCAGTCTTCAGGATCTCCATGATTCGTGAGACTGTGATGAAATGATTCCTTAGCTGTTCATTCATAGTTACTCTGTCACCCTGTCAGGAGAAAGAGAAAGAAGAAGAAGAAGAAGAAGAAGAAGAAGAAGCAAAGTTATTGATTACTTGTAGCCTCAAGGATTGTGATCTTACCGAGAAAGCTCATGTGCCTGGGAGAAGCGAATAATCGGATAATCGGATACCACACACTTATATAAGGCAGTGAGTTACTGAAATCATTACATATATATTGCATACTAATATATATGAATGATAACCATATTAGAAATCTTACATATTTATTGTATTTTACATTATAGTTTTATGTATTTTAAAATAATTATTTCGATCATATATATTTAATTTTACTATATATTTTAGTCTAATGTTTAACAAGTCACTTATGTGATGAAATCTAGCTAAGGTAACACAAAAAATGTGCTTATGTGGCATGATTTGTTAACATGCCAGTAAATGGATATCTGTCACTTGCTGTATTCAACAAATTATTAAAATTAGAATTAAAGTATATTGAGAAATTAAATATATATAATTTAAGTTAAAAAAAAAAAGATAAAAACGCATAGAAAATATGTTGTAATTATGCATTATATATTATATATACACAATAGGCATTGGTGCAGAGGACAAGATAATTGAATAGAAAGAATCAGAGCACAGTATATTCAGAATAATCTATAAAAATAACCCAACAGCATCTAGACGGGTTGTTTTACTTGGGACGTTTCGTCACCTTATACTTGCGATAGAGCTAGACAAATCGAGAGCAATGCTGTACGTGAGGAAATATGCCTACGATTTTAACGTATATGGAAGCGGCTCTAGACGTTCGGTCACGAAAAGTGAACGATTGAGCATAGTTTACGTACCAGCTGACTCCTGCTTTCGTCCCGTTAAGTATGCAAAGGGAGGAGTGAAGTCCTCAAAACCCAAAAATTCACCCGTAACAGGAGCTCGAACAAGTCTGTACCGTATATCTACATCACTTTCAAGGTGATTAAAATTGGTGGAAAGCTGTCAACGATAGCTCGAACAAGTCAGCTCCTCATCCACGTATATATGATATATGCAGATTCCTCGAAGGTTTGATACAGATAACGGCAGAACTTCAGAAATTAAGTTTGCGACAAGAACGAGACCAGTGATGTTGGCCATGGTTGTGTCCATTTAAAATAATATAAAAAAAGTAATGTAGAGGTAATAGAAATACTTGTGGCAATATGACCAAACTTATGATAGTAAAAAATTTATTATTCTGACTAATTCTAACATTACATTAGATAATTCACCTATTTATAGATTTAAAATAGTAATAAAATATGAAAATAAATAGTATTAAAATATTACGAGAGTATCTAAATTAAATATAGAATATTTTGATAATCTTAACTATCTAATTTATTTGATATTATAAATCGAATTTCGTAATAATGATCAAATTGAATCTCTAACGCTTTCTCTCAGGACAAACATGTAGCAATACAACATGCTTGTCTTGCACGATAAAATGTTGTGTTGGCTTTGAGCATCGATGATAATAACAAAACTTTTTGACTCGATAATAATAGGAAAATCAATTTGAGGATATTTGGTTTCAATGTTCAAAAATCAATATTTACTTGAGATTTCTTACCTTCAAAAATCTAATTAACTCGCTTGAGTCTTCTTTTCTTTGACTTCAGAGGCCGCATGAGGTAAACCGGTACCTTCTTTACTGCATCATCAATTTGCTCAATTGTACTACTCTATTAGTATCTTCTCCACACCAAACTTTTTAGGATCAATCTACTTTGATACCATGTACAAATTTAAAATAACATAAAAAAAAAGTAGTATAGAGAATGATAGAAATACATGATAGCAATGTGGCCAAACCACGAGAATAGAAGATTTATTATTCTGATTGACTTAGAGAATTACATCAACTTATTCACCTATTTATAGGCTTAGAATAACAATAAAATTTGAAAATAAATAATACCAAAATATTATCATAATATCTAAATCAAATATACAATATTTCAATAATTTTAACTACCTAATTTATTTGATATCGGAAATTAAATTTCCTAATAATGATAAAATTGAATATCTGACAATGGTGCGATAATTGGTGAGCCGTCCGGTGGGCCGGCCGTGGAGGAAGTCCGCCCCATAGGGCCGGTAATTCGATTTGGCTCGTGTTTGGAGCTTCTCGTTGTTGCCGGTGTCGACACAGGAGTCCCCAAAGATGAAGTAGCAAGGAACTCGACTCTCTCCCCAAACATGGCTCTGGAGATAACCCGATCAAGAATAAGTAAGAAAGAAGGGTCCACATGATATGCATAGTAATTGAGAAGATTGTGTACGTGGGTAGTGTAACCATACAAAGGGTGCTCTATTTTATTTTATAGGAAAATGCCAGAACTCTCTCACACTCTTCTTGACTTATACTATCTGATATCTAAAAATTTAATGGGGTCCGATAAATACATATTCGAGCAAGTTAGAAGCATCCATTGATTTTTGGGAGCTACCACAACAAAGTCAACCGTGCGAGGATACAAGTTATAACCATGCCCAACGAAGAACACGAATTGATGTAGCGCTTTTCAGATTGAAGAAATGCAACAATTTAATACAAAAAGCAAGTCCACGCATATAATTGTACATAGTTTAGGTTGGACTACGACTAGCAAGGGAGGGAATAAACAGTAAACACTATACGAGCTATAGTTAGAAAGAAAGGTAATTTATTAAAAATCATATCTAAGCGTATATCACCCGAGTTGAATTTGGATTTTTACCCCAAATTTCCCATGCATTGTTTTTTTTTTAAATTTCTGTAGGTTTCCCTATTCTATATTCCCCATTAATACCTATTGTTGGCCAATGATGCTCGCAAAGTCGGTCGATTTGCACTATCTGTCCTTAATTCACTACATATGTAACGTTTATAAGGTGATGTAAAAGGGCAGATATATAGTACAACATAAATTTCCTATATTAGTGGACAACAATAGGTATTACCTAACTTTTTTTTTTACGAGTAGGGATTAGCTAACCTTGCTCGAGAAATATTCTCAACCTCAAAGTATTCTAAGTTAATTCTAAAATCAATTAGGCCGACCCGTTTGAATCCGATTTGCATTGATTATATGACAATTGGTATATTTGAATGAGATGATTCAATGAATAGGACATAGATTTAAAGATATGAACTAATGGGACACGTGAAATCACTGTTGGAAAAGATCGAATATGGGACTTTTTAGCCTCTGTCAAATAATTATCAAGGAAGCGGCACAATTTTCTGGGATACGAGAACCCACCCAAGAACACATGACATGTATCTACAATCAGTACCGTGAACTAGCAGATTCTTCTATCGCCCGGCCGAGCTGCTAAGGGACGGTCGGCTGATGTCGTAGGCAGGAGCATCAGGGAACAACATCTCCTTGTATGCACTTTCGGCAATGACTATGTTCACGACTTCTGTTGGATGGAATCCATCAAAGAATACGTACTGTGTCTGATCGGGGCAAGGAGCGGTTCCCGGCACGCAAGTGCGCAGTCCCGGTACCATCCGACAGCAACTATCCTTGGTATTGAGACCATCTGAGAAGTCGGTCAGATCAGGAAAAGATCACTGGGTTAGTGGTAATCTCGAGCGGTCACTGTTTGACGAGCAATTATCCATCAGAATCGTCTTTTAGCTCTAAAGTGCATACCTACCTATCGTACTCGAGATTCTGGAGGAGTCTATGTAAATGAACTCTGCGCCGCTCAACTGGCTGTTCAAGTTCTTGACAAGAGGTTGAAGCTTGTCGTCGAATAGCTGAGCCACAGCATCAAGCAAATAAGAATTAGGCCCGAATCTCACGACCATCTCTGGCGTTCTCCCAATCTGCCCAACACCGAATATGGCCACTTTTCTTGCTCCAAAGGAGTGTAGGGTCTAATGCATTTGGTTGAAAACCAGCAGACGTTATTTACGAAATTGAAGTCTGAATAAATCATCAAGAAAAATGCAGAGAAAACGACAGAAAACAAAAACATTCGACATTTTTGTGAGTTAGAGTTGCTCACCTTGAGCTGCTCGGAGTACTGCTTCACGAGCACACCTGCAAACTGCTGGGGATTGTAGAGCCAGCTGGTGGGATAGAAATTTGGCATGAAATAGTTGTTTATGTAATCATTGTTCCCCGTTATGACCGTGTATATGCACTTTCCCAGGTACCGTTTGGCCGCAGATTTGCTATTCAGGGATCCAAACGATTTGTAGGAATGTGGCGAAATGGTTCTTCAGCTGCTCGTTCACGCTTATCACCTGGCCCTGTTGAAATAATCTCCACAAAGAAAGAACATCAGTAAGAAAGTGCAAGTTCATTGCTGATGAGTTCAATTTTGATCAAAGAGGATGCTTCGTGATCGGAAATCCTGCTGGTAATATCTCATGTGCGGATACATACGCATATCATGAGATCAAAAACTGTGAAGTTCGAACTACCGTGATACCATTTGGGTCCCAGTTTCGTCCCAAATCCCTGACCCAGCAGATGCATAATTCACTCTATTCAGTATGTCTGCTCCCGTCGAGTTTGCAAAAGGTGGAATGAAGTCATCAAAACCCAGAAGTTGAGCTGCAGATATCCAAGATGAAACGTCCTCGATCATCTCCGGATTAACACGAACATAAAGATTCCTAAGGTAATTGATATGATCTCAAATCTGGCAAAATGTTCGGGTTTGATTTATATCATTTAAAACTGTGACTTAAAGTCCTAGAGCTCATCTACTATAGGAACCAGGGCCTACCTAAATGCATGCACTTGTGCGAATTGGTCCAATGCATGAGCTACAACTCGAAGAAAATGATACCTATAATGTCAATGATGAGGCGCCCATTGGTGAACCGCCCGGTTGGACCCTTCGGGAAATCTACTCCATATGGTGGGTAATTCGATTTGGCTTGTGTTAAGAGACCGTTGTTGTTGCCGTTACCAGCAAGTGAGTCTCCGAAGACGAAGTAACAAGGCACCTGGGGCTCTCGATCAAAGATCTGAACATTGTGAATTAATAATACAAGAGTGCCATGATGAGCTTTTTTGAGCATACCGTCACGAGTCACCTAAGTCATGAAGGGTTTGATGCAGCGGGGCATTATCCCCGACCTGGGATCAAGATCTCACCGACTTGATTTTCAGTAATGTTTTACCGTCACTTTCAGGTATGGGCTTCTTCCTTAAGGCTAACTATATTAAAAGAAGATGTTTGAACCTTGAAAGGTCATTCAAGCAACCCTCATATTTTCCAGTGAGATAAATGGAGAGAATTTTACGTTGGAAGAGTTGAGTGACCCACATTAGTTATGACTTATTAGATTGCTGATTTGGATTGAGGAAAAAAAAAACCAGTAGAAAAGACATGCGTTCCCTTCCTCCGTGCAAATAGTTATCGGTGAGATTGCGCTATGCATTAACACATGAACTTTTTAGGTCTATAAACATGTGAAGTATTTACAAGATGGGGGATGTCTTTGTCTCTTGAATGATACCAATGGTACAGGAATCAGAGATCACCTGTGGATGGAAGTAGTCTGAGAAGAGCAATCCCAGGAACTCCGCAGACAAGATGCCAGTGAAAAGTGGGACGATCAGGCAGCAAGCACTCCATTGCAGAGCTCCAAGAACGATACGGAACCGGGAAACTGTCTCCGCCCCTGAAGGCATGCAGAGAAGCGGCGGGGGGCTGCTCGGCGAGGGAGAGGCGGTTCCCCCGAGCTTCGTGGCACAGGAACAGCAATCGACCTCAAGCCGCGGGAAGAGGAGCAGCAACAGCGAGAGAGGCTGCTGGGAAGGATTGGAAGATGAGATCGGGAGAGTAAGCTGTCGCCGGTCCTCCTGCTGGCCTACAAAGGGATTCAATTCAAAACGATAAGATGAGCAGGCAAGATAACAACTGAAAATTCAAATGGGTCCAACGTAACATAAATGAATGAGGTAGATAGCGGGGTCGTTGGATCCTTATTTGCACGATTAACGTCACTCTTGAACTGAACTGAAAGGAGAGCCATCCGACTTACTAGGTAATCATAATCTTACCGATCCATAACCAATAATATCTCGTACAGTGTCGGAAGATTTCAAGAAATTTATATTTAAAAATTTTGAGAATAAGTAAGCGCTTACAAAGCTCGATGAGTTAAAAAAAAAATTTCTTCAAATTGGATTAAATAAGAAACTAGCAAGAATTACAGATGTAACGACCCCAAGAAAACTTTACCATTAAATAATATGAGTTGAAATTCTATACCTGAAATTCCCTGATCGGATCCAACTTTACCATCAATGAATGGTCCAAGAAGACTTCGGGTCGATTAATGCGCACCTCCACGTTCCCTGTGATCTACTAGCCAGGATTCTCGGTCGCGATAGCCACTGCGATATGCTGTCGCCCTTCCTGTATTCCCACTTAACTTAATTAAAGTCCGGATCAGGATGGAAGTCGGTATCGATCTTAACGTTCGAGTGCTCGACTTCTCGAAGGCGAAGTCTTCCTCGCCACGTCCGGTTCATTCCGCTCGTCCGTAGAATGGGATTCTTTGTGCATATTATGTATTTGTTGATCTGTGCTCTTTATGCCATGGTCATTTTTAGCACACGGTCTCAGGCAACAATGATTCGTGTTACGAAGATCACGGGAATAAGCGTTCGTGGGACTCGACCCTTTATTGAAAACCGACAAATTTGAAGAAGGTGCTACTTTCGGCGGTGGCGGTGCTTGAGAATATTCAACGTTGTGCTGCCTAAAGGTTGAATCCTATTTGCGTCCAATAAGCCTTTTTGCTTTCTTTACTAATGAAACGAAAACATGCTACATTATATATTTGTATGTACATATATATATAAACGTGAGTCCATATTCACCTAATATGCTCTAAACTGATAAGTAATTAATATATAGATTTCTCACGTAACATGAGTTGGTTGAACCGGTTTGACATTTTATCTGTGTTAGTCATGATCCAATCGATAAGTGATACCGGATGGATTAAACGGAAAAATCATGTACATATGTATTTTATTTTAGCAATTTTTTATATTTATTTCGAGATTAACACATATTAATGATATATAAAGGGTATAGTATTCATCGGAAGACTAAATTCCGGCATAAACTATGAAGTTGGGGTAGAGGTGGCAAATCATGCCGGCCCGGTCTTATCGGTCCGGTCCGGCACGGCACGATAAGACAGGGGCAGCCTTGGCCCAACCTGATAGCCCAATAAAAATTAAGTTCGATTGTGACTTATTTGCAATTATAAGTGAACTCACAAATGAGAATTTTTCTATCATTCAATAGTATATAATTGTCTATTAATTTTTATTTAAATATCCTTAATCGGACTATTGTGCTATGCCGGCCCGGGGATCATCGGGCTGGCACGATAAGCACCGGGCCAGCACGGGTGTTATCGGGCCGGGCTATCGGGCCGGGCCGAATTTTGCAGGGGCTAATTTGGGGCAAGGACGAGGACAAAGTAGGAGTAAAACCAAGTATCTATTCAAATATATGAAACTATGTCTAAGACATCTAAGAATATTCCCCTAAGAAAGAACTTGGGACCCTCAAGTGCCCAAATATTCAAACAAATGAGATTTGGTGCAGTAGTATCATTCTCAATCAATAACTAATACGTTGTGAGTTCGATTATTATCGTGCGGCATTTATAGGTATTTTCCATAACTTAATAAGGTACCATTTTATCAAAGACATATTAGGGTAGAGGGATTGGGAGGGGGACAAAAGTGGTGGTTGTCTCTTAAATCACTTCTCTCTACCCCCAATCAAATAGGATACATCAGAAGAAGAGTTTTTTACTTGTCAAGAATAACAATTGCCTGACTTGAATTTGATTGAATCGTCACAAAATATCTTTTTTTCTATAAACTTAGTTGTACTTCCAAACGATACTTGCGCGATATTACCCATGGAACCGACCGTACTCGGTCCACTATATGTGCTGAGTTTTATCCAATATAGATGGACAAGGCAGATCGGGTCAAGTGTCGTCGCACTAAAATTAACTATAAGTGAATGAATGAATGATACCAAAAGAGGAAAATGAAAAATTGGACGAGTGGGGAGCCCACAGCCTTCTCTTCCGTGGGAGGAGTTCGTGGGATGCATGAACCAATGGCCGGTGACCGACTTTCTCCACTTCTTCTCATGTTTTCCCATTCTGACAGAGCACAAGTCAGCCACATCTCCATCTCCATTCCCCCCACTTTCTTTTTCTCCTTGCCCAATAATTTCCTATATTCATAAATTTAATATATAATGAATAATTAAAGTTAGAATTTTTCTTCCTATCATAAATCTGATTTTTTTTTCCCTTGGCTATTTAGAAGATTCAAAATCCGATATTAACTTTATTTTTAAAATAAAAATGCCCAATAATTTCAGCTTATTCATGCATGGATTAAGTCAACCCCCTTAATTATCAACTTTTCAGTGTCTTCCTCAAGCCCACATTTGCTTTCATTCCTGTTCCTTTTTCTTACCCTCTCCACATTCCACTACTTCTCCCATCATACATCCAAAAGTCCAAATATATATAAAGATTGTAAAAATTCCATCCGATTTATAAGAGAGAGTTGAGCACATGTCTAATCCAAAAGTTTAACTTTATGATTTTTCCTTTGAATTTTTTGAAGTGGGATTTTATTCCCTAGCACCCAACATTCACAGAAACATGGCTTGCACTTGCAATATGCCGTTCAATATCTACCCTCAACAACTGTGCCATGAGACGAATTATTTTCTCTTGTGCTTGGAATGAGATTCATATCTAAAAAATTAACTATGAGCTGGACGCTTCACTTCCCGTCTTGAACTGTTTACTAATGAGTCGGACATTCTTCTTCTAGTCTCGAATAATGCTTAGGTCAAGAGCTGATATTCCGAATGTGAGTTTGTATGGTAACTCGCTTTGCTACAATGTAAAATTCCTATTAGACCTACAAGAGAGTTGAGCTCGTGTCTAACTAAAAGTTTAAAATAGTATGATAGTGATATATGGTATGGTATTTTCTTTTAATTCTCTTATATGAGATTCTATTCTTAAAAAAGAACAAGAATAAAATTGAAATGCTTCAATAATCATGACTTTGATCACCCCAAACACAATTACATACACCCCAAAAGGGGGAAAAAACATAAGTTGGATTTCAATGGTAAAAAGCTACCATAGTCTTAGTTTTAGACATGGATCTGACCATTAACATAAGTTAAAATTATTTGGTATTTTTTATTAAATAAATTGATCTAAATTTTAATAATTTCTAAATAACAGTAGAATTATATATAAAAAAATGGCATTAGATTTGACGATTCGTTTCTATCTTTTTTTCCCCATTTCTTCATTATTGTAATCAAACTTCCACCGTCCTTAATAACTTTATCTGACCAATGACTCCAACCCCAGTCATTATTCGTTTCCTCTCACCCTCCATAGGTATAGAAAAACGTTTCTAATGCACAGCCAAAAGTGGAATCGGGAAAGAAACATTCAATAATCAATCAAGCTAAGAAGCTATTGTCAATAAGAATATTTTGGTGCATATAATTTTATGGTTTAAAACCCATTCTTATAGAATTTAATAGATATATGATTTTAATTATATATATTTTTTGAGTAATTATCTCATAGAATTTTGGCTTCTCGGATAGTTCACCTCAGATGACAATCAGCGAACCCGCGGCGGGATGGATGGGTCATTACTATTGCTATCCTCTATTTTCTTCAACAAAATGTACGTACACGTTTCCAATCACGCGCCTCTGTGTGCCGCACGTCTAAGATCGTCTCGTTTTTAGTACCAGATGGGTCCGTACAACAAGGGCAGGGTGGCAAAAGGACTCTAAGTCATAGTTTTAAAAACCGGACCGGGCCGGCCGGTTCGACCGGTCAACCGGGAACCGGCCACTCACCCGGTCCGGTTCCTTCAAAAAACCCAATTGCACATTAAAAGAGAAAAAATCCGATTGAACCGGCCGGTTCCCGGTCCGACCGGTGAACCCAATTGAACCCATGAGAAAACCGGCCGACTTAAAATT
>CXYZ01004574.1:1119256-1149586 GCA_900006705.1 Sonneratia caseolaris | reverse complement strand
TAATATTATTTATTAAACATGCGGTTTAACCCATTGAACCCCCGGTCCGACCCATGAACCCATGCCTACACCGGTTCCCGGCCCGGTCCGGTTTTAAAAACTATGCTCTAAGTAATTATTAAGTGTTAAATAATAAAATAATAAAAAAACCATTATCTTATAAAATTAAATTTTCCAACGGAGAGCCTCCAATAACTGACCCGTCGCGACGTGCCTCCAGAATTAATGCAGATGAACATGAACTGCTGGAGGAGTTGATAACATCCAAGTTGTTGTGACTGCCGGACAAAAACTATTCAGTGCTAAATGCAGTTTCAAATTTTCTAGCGGGAGAAAATCATTTTGAGAAAACTATGTGAGTATTTATTTTTATAGAAAAAATTCTAAAAATATGGGAAAACAGAGAGTGAAGAATGAAACGGGTTAATTAAATTAAATTAAATTAAATTTGACAACTTGGGTAAATTTGTATGTGAATTTATCTTAATCCATGAACTTGTTGAATTTTTATGCGATCATAAGAATAAATTTCTCGTTATAAAAAAATCAAATAAATAAGAAAATTTATGTTATTTAGGCTCCTACAGTGTTATAACATATGAACCATTAACTCCAAAAGTGAGAAATAAGGATGGATTAAGAGTAATACTAGTGATTTTATAATTTTACCGTTTAATCCAATAATTCAAGGATATTATTAAGGGTATAATTGTCTATTACAGCTCTGACCCACCTTCTCATCCCGTTAATAATTCTATCCAAAAACGGTTATTTTACCTCTACCTCACCTCCCTTTCCCCCGACACGACAAATCGCTCAATCGAGACACGCCCTTCGAATTACCGTGGAATTTCTCCCTTTTTTTTACGACAAATATGTGCGTGACTGACTGTCTGGTCCTTTGTTGCCGTTAGTGATTAGCACGCCTGGCATTTCATCATTCCCTCCAACCCCTCTCTCTCTCTCTCTCTCTCTCTCTTCCCTGCCTGTGTGTCTCACTCACTCTCTCTCTTCTCTGCTCTTTCACTTTTCTTCTCTCCTCTCTCTGCTTCGAGGAATTCAATTTGCTAGCTGGTCGGGATTCTTCTCTCTCTCTCTCTCTCTCTCTCTAGACCCGAGTTTCCTCTCTTCTCACTCTCCTCTCCTCCATTTCCGCCGCTTTTCTCCGTTCAGCTTTCTGTCCAGGGGGAATCCACCCCAAAATTCGACCGATTTTTCTTCAGCTCAGCTCAAGACTGGGTCTTTAGGCTGCCGGTGAGCAGATTTCGGTTTTGGGTTCTTTTTCTCAGTTGTGCATCTGCTGAATTGCGCATCTGTCTGTCGTCCACTGTTCTTTCTGTTTGACTGTTTTTTTTTGTTGAATCCGATGTTCCTCCTCACTGAACCCAAGAAGACATACCCGATTGGATGCTTTCTATTTTATGGGAAGCCTAAAATCACCCATTTTTTATGATTTTTGTCGAGATGAGTGAAATTAGACTTACATTCTGGTTATCTTTGTGTTCCGGAGCTGGCGTATATGATGAGGAGACTAGTATTAGTTATCTGATCGGATTATTTGGAGGGGAAACTAAAAATCTGCAAAAATGTCTTGAGGACTCGAGACCAGTTTTTGGTTCCTGGTGCTTGGTTTATATAGTTTTGTAGCTTATTTATCTCTGCGGCAATCTTGTTGACAGTAATGTCCAACATTGTGTTTACGAGTATAAATGTTTCACATTTTCTTTACTTGTTCAATGGATTCTTCT
The DNA here is from genome assembly GCA_900006705.1 of Sonneratia caseolaris. NCBI lineage: Eukaryota > Viridiplantae > Streptophyta > Magnoliopsida > Myrtales > Lythraceae > Sonneratia > Sonneratia caseolaris. The sequence goes on along the minus strand of CXYZ01004574.1, from coordinate 1,147,838 downwards.
GTGGGGGTGCCTTTGGTGTAATGTGTTTTGCAATGCAAGAATTAGAAAATGAGGCTTCATGAGCTGGCAACGATGTTCTGGACAAAAAATGGATTTGGAGCTTTTTTCTCACTACTAAGAATTTAGATCTTTTAGTTTGGACTTTAATGGAAAATCTTTCATGGGGAAACTGCAAGTGTTTACACTTCTCTGTATGTTTTTTTGGGGACAATTTTGCTTATACATTATACATTATACATTTAATGGTTGGAAAATGAGAGCTGTTCAGAGTGGCAGATCTGGGATTTGTGAAAATTAAGTGCAATTAGACACTACTCTCGAACAACCATTTTTCAGCTAAAGCATATGCTTCTGTTTGAACAAGTGGCTTGTTCTGTGCTGTTTATGTCCATACGATTTCAAAATACTGTCCTTTGACTAATGTGCTATTTAAATGGCAAGCTTTGTTTATTTCAATTAGCTTTGTCTTCTTTGTTTATGCTTTGGATCTTTGCATGTTGTCTCTTTTGCCGAAAAGTTGGTAATGTCAAACTTATTGGTTGTAATGAGTTTTGCTTATGCAAAATGAGTAACTCTGGGCAGATGGATTACTACAATGCAACTTTTGCAGAATACTGGATTTGCTCATGTTCATTTTGACTATGTCACACTTGTGGGAGTAGGATAATTAAACATTCCGGTGCTTTTAATTTAGTATTTTATTGTGCAAGTTGTCAAAAAGTAGGAAAAAATATCAAAAGTGTTTGACTGAACACAAATTTCTGATTGGATGCTTTTAAGGGGTAGGAATTGAGATTTAACTGATTTAATTTCTGGGGGACAACTTCTGGTTACATTAGCCTTTTTATCATATTTATGGTTTTCTATGGTGCTGAATATGGCCATGCTTCAGGTGATATTTCTTTTACTGGAGCAACTCGTGGAGATAGAGAATTTTGCAGGGTTTGAAGTAAACCAGTATGGCAGTTTCCATGAGAGATTTGGATCCAGCTTTCCAAGGTGCTGGACAGAAGGCGTATCCTTTGTCTGATTTCTTCAGAATGTGTTTTCTGAAATTTTTACTGGAAATTCTTTGAAAGATGAGAACTGCTGTTTATTCATTTCACATGAAACAGCTGGACACAGTTCGAACTTCAGAAAATGAACATATTATTACTAAGCTCCTTGTGTATTAGTTAAGCCGATTGAGCCAATGCAGTTTGAATCTCCTTGACTTTTGCATTAGTGGTGTAGAGATATGGCGCATAGAAAACTTCCATCCAGTTCCTGTGCCCAAGTCTTCCCATGGGAAATTCTTTACAGGCGATTCCTATGTTATTCTGGTGGTATGTAGTGACACGCCTTTTTTAAAAAAAATAATTTTCACCTGCTCTCTGTTATGTTATGCTCTATATTCGATGTTTTGATGCCAATTCGATGTTATGCTCTCAATTCTTGGATTAATCTCCTTGATGGTCCTCCAGTAAATATCCAAATATTAAGCTAGCATTATTGACAATATTTTCAGAACTTACAACTTGTTCTAAATATCACTCTCTCAAGAGAATGACTCATTATTACCATGTGTTGGCAGTAATTTTTTCCTGGATTGTTTTTGGCAAAAGAGAGTAAACATGCTCTCAACCTTTAGACTGCAGTGTTAATTGAATTACCTACAATCTGTTTATGTCCAGTAATGCTAAAATATCTGTAGAAAAAAGAACATTGTAAGCTAAATCCAACTGTTTACTGCAATTCGTCATATCTTTATGTGTATATAGTATGATGAGTATAATATTGCATATTGTTGGGTTTACATATTGTTCTCTCACTTGCAGACAACTGCATTAAAGAATGGAGCCTTGCGGCATGATATTCACTATTGGCTTGGTAAAAACACTTCACAGGTAAGTCATTACAGCTCTTTCTTCTAATTTTGTTTGGCATGGATTTGTCAATCTGTCAAATCACATGCCAACTGATAAGTTTAACCGATAGATGGAACAACTATGTCTATACTTACGCAACTAGGGCTTTGCTGATGGTTGAGCCAGTAGAATTAAATATGCCCATCATAGAGAATATGTAAAAAGCTGCTAGTAAAAACTGAACCTTGTGTATTGAACTTAAAAACCGCTTATGTTGGAATGCATTAAATCACTAGCAAATGCTTGTAAAAGTTTGGAAGCTGCTAGATTGATGCATATATGCTGTGGGGTTTGTATGTGATGTTATAGTAACATTTTTGTTTATACAGGATGAAGGAGGAACTGCAGCTATCAAGACCGTTGAACTGGATGCAGCCCTCGGAGGACGTGCCGTCCAGTATAGGGAAGTACAGGGTCATGAAACTGAGAAGTTCTTGTCTTATTTTAAGCCGTGTATAATACCCCAAGAAGGTGGGGTTGCATCTGGTTTCAAGCATGCTGAGCCTGAAGAACATAAGATACGACTATTTGTTTGCAGAGGGAAGCATGTTGTCCATGTAAAAGAGGCAAGTCTTAAGGGGGAAAGGAACTCAACTCTGTGATTGTGGAATATTTTCTTTCTGTTTGTTTATCATGGTTTGTTTGCACGATAGGTTACCTTTGCACGGTCTTCTCTCAATCACGATGACATTTTTATCCTGGATACAAAGTCGAAGATATTTCAATTCAATGGTTCAAATTCATCCATTCAAGAGAGAGCCAAAGCACTGGAAGTTGTTCAGTACATTAAAGATACTTATCATGATGGGAAATGTGATGTGGCTGCAATTGGTAAGTGACTGCATAATTACATTGCACTCCCATTTCTGGTACACCAGCAGACTGATTCATTTGAAAGTTCAAGCGAGTTGGATAGACTTATTCAGGCTTAGCATGCAAATTTTTAATTTAGTATAAGGCAGACAAGGCAAGTTCAATGACTGAAAACTAGTCTTGTGATGTCACGGTAATCAACTTGTGAACCAACTGGTCTCTGACTTAAAGCTTGTAGGAAAAATGGTTTTCTATTTCCATTTTCTAGTAATAGTTGAGATGAGGCCTTTTTTCCCTTAATCTAGAGGACGGGAAACTAATGGCTGACGCTGAAACTGGAGAGTTTTGGGGATTTTTTGGTGGCTTTGCTCCACTTCCTAGGAAAGCAGCTGGAGAAGATGATAAGACTGTTGGTTCTTATTCTACTAAGCTGCTCTGGTAAATTCAATATACTTTTATCTTTTGAATTGCTTGGTCGTATTCAATTAAAATATTTGTTAAGAGAACATTGAATTGAATTTTTTTCATGTTGCAATGGAAACTTTCTGTCTAAAGTGTGGAGAATGGGAAGGCTGAAACTGTCAAGGCTGAAGCATTTACAAGAGAATTGCTAAGCACAAACAAGTGCTATCTTCTCGATTGTGGGTATGAGGTGTTCGTGTGGATGGGGAGAACCACCTCTCTCGAGGACAGGAAGAGTGCAAGTGCTGCGGCTGAAGTAATTTATTTTAGCTTGCTCCATGAATGTCTAGTTCTTATATGTGCATGAGTATCAGTAAAAGACATTTCGCCTAATTTTCCAATTTTGTCCCCTTCTTGTTCATTATCAAACAGGAGCTAGTTAGTACTCCTGATCGGCCACAATCACATATAATCCGTGTGATTGAAGGATTCGAAACAGTGGTCTTCCGGTCAAAGTTTGCCACATGGCCCCAAACAGTTGCTGTGGCTGTTTCTGAGGATGGAAGAGGCAAAGTTGCTGGTTGGTAGAATGCTATACCTTCTTAATTCTTTGATCCTATCTTTACCATGCAACATTTTCTGGACTGAGCACATCTGACGTGCTGTGTTTGTAGCACTTCTGAAACGCCAAGGAATTAATGTTAAAGGTCTTAAGAAGGCAACTCCCATTAAAGAAGAGCCTCAACCATATATTGACTGCACAGGGAATCTTCAGGTGCTCCAGATCGATCTGTTCATGTTTGAATGCACCATCCATTTTCCAGTTGTGATTGCTCTTGGCAACTATAAGAAATATAATTTTTATATCTGCCAATTAAGGTTCTGTTGAAGGAACATTAGGTGATGCTTGTTTGCAGAATACCAGGGCTAAATATTGAATATGTTCGAATTGATTATGGCCATTATACTTTCTACGGCATCAGATATTGTGTATAGAAATTTGATAAATAAAGTCTAGTTTGAACTAGTAAATATTAAGCTCAATATGTGGAAAACTGCTCATGATTTACCCATCTGAAAGTTAAAATTTTGCAGATGAAGCTAAGTATCTTATATAAGTTATGCATAATTGAACTCTGAGCTAACCTTACTAAAGGACACCTACAATCATTTTCACAGGTTTGGCGCATAAATGGGCAGGAGAAGTCTCTACTTCTATCCTCTCAACAGTCAAAGTTTTACAGTGGAGACTGCTACATCTTTCAGTATTCTTACCCGGGAGAAGATAAAGAGGAATATCTCATAGGCACATGGTTTGGAAAGAATAGTGTTGAGGTGAAAAGATTTTAAAATACCTTTAATACTCTTTACCTTTCTCTCCCAACTTTCATATCTTACTATTTTAATCAATATGCAAACAGGAAGATAGAAATTCTGCTATTTCACAAGCTGACAAGATGATTGAGTCCTTGAAATTTCTTGCTACTCAGGTAGATGCCTTTTTATTGATTTCTCTATACTTGCAGGCCCTTCTATTTGCCTTCACTAAGTTACTAATTAACCTCCTTCATTCTTCATTGATAGGCTCGCATATATGAAGGGAAGGAACCTGTTCAGTTTTTTGCCATATTCCAGAGCTTCATCACTTTCAAGGTTTATGAAATTAATAAGTTCTCATTAGATGGTAATTATTGTATCAGTTTTATAAGTTTCTAGAATTATAAAATGTGATAATTCCGTGATATTTCAGGGAGGACTTTCTACTGGATATAAGAGTTATGTAGCAGAGAACCAAATTCCTGATGAGACATATCAGGAGGATGGCACTGCTTTATTCAGAATCCAGGGAACTGCTCCTGATAACATGCAAGCAATTCAAGTTGAAGCAGTATGCTGCTTTCCATGTTTTATTTGTGGGTCAATGTTTAAATCTATTCTTCTTTTCCTTACTAATAGTCGCCTATCTGCTCTAACTTTTAGGCTGCATCATCTTTGAATTCCTCATACTGTTACATACTTCACAGTGGGTCCACTGTGTTCACATGGTCTGGTAACCTTACAACTCCAGAGGATCAAGAACTCCTTGAAAGACAGCTTGATATCATAAAGGTCAGAAGAATTTTTAGAAAAAAGGAACTTTCTGTGTTATATGTATAATATAAAAGATGTCAGCTAAGTTTATTTGGCAGGAGCACTTGTGCAACTTGCTTTGCCTGACCAGGTCTCCTTCCATGCAGCCAAATGTACAGTGTAAAACACAGAAGGAAGGAGCTGAGTCAGAATACTTCTGGGAGTTGCTGGGAGGAAAATCTGAGTACCCATCTCAGATGATTTCACAGGATGCTGAGAGTGATGCTCACCTGTTTTCTTGCGTTCTCTCAAAAGGTTTCTCTTTCTTCTTGCCTGTGAATGCACTCCTAGTTCCTTGGATTTCTAACTGTTGATGAAAATTTGAATTGTTCTGACTCATTGTTATTTTTTCCCCCTTCCGATACTTGTGCAGGAAATCTGAAGGTACCTGGAGTGTTCCTGTTTTCTCAGTCTGTTGCTGAGTTCTTACTGGCATTTGCTAGCCTGTTCTCATACTGAAATTCTCATTTCAGGTGACGGAAATATACAACTTCACACAGGATGATTTAATGACGGAAGACATATTTATCCTTGATTGCCACTCAGATATATATGTCTGGGTTGGTCAACAAGTTGACTCCAAGATGAGAGCTCATGCTTTAACTATTGGCGAGGTAGAACTTGAACATAATATTCCGGCAAATGACATTAATAAAATTAAGTCGGGATTGACCCGTACATTCTGCATTTTTTCCATCATTGACTTCCTCAGAAATTTCTTGAGTGTGACTTTCTGCTGGAGAAATTGTCTCTGGACGCTCCACTGTATGTGATAGCTGAAGGAAGTGAGCCTGCATTTTTTACTCGGTTCTTCATGTGGGACTCGGCGAAACCTGCTGTAAGTAGCTCCAAAGTTGCTCAAGCCTGAAGCCAGAAAAATAGGAACTATGGAACTGCACGCAAGTCCTTTATTTACTCTTTCCTTTTAAAGATGATGAGAATGAGGGAATCACCATGTCAAGGTTTTCAGTATACAAGCCAAACTCAATCATAGAATATCCGGTAAAGTGAGGTCTAACGACCTGTTCTAATCGATTTCTCTTTGCGTAGATGCATGGAAACTCATTTCAGAGAAGACTTACTATAGTGAAGCATGGTGGCACTCCAACTGTAGATGTAAGTCTTCTCTTCATTAAATCCCAAGTGATATTAGGTTTTTGTTTCTGCTAGATTGAATTTAGCAATAATTCTGTCAATTATTTCTACATCTTTGGTCGATTTAGTATCTGATTTCTCATTGAGTATATGCTTCTAATGATCAGAAACCTAAACGAAGAACACCTGTTTCATACGGAGGAAGATCGAGTGTGCCTGACAAATCTTCTCAACGATCAAGGAGCATGTCTTTTAGCCCTGACCGAGTTCGTGTGAGGGGGAGATCTCCTGCATTCAATGCACTGGCTGCTAATTTTGAGAATCCAAATGCAAGAAATCTCTCTACCCCACCCCCTGTTGTGAGGAAGATTTACCCTAAATCTGTGACCTCTGACTCAGCAAAATTGGCTCCCAAATCTTCAGCTATTGCTACTCTCAGTGCCACTTTTGAGAAGTCACCTCCAGTACGAGAAGTTATTATTCCCCGATCTATTAAAGGTAATAGCCAGCTATATAACTTAATATCATAATTTTCTTGATAGAACCATACATTAAATCTTGGCCAATCTCTGGTTCATGCATGTAACAAGAGGTGTAATTGCTGCCTTGCCAGCTTTTCAAAAAGATAATTTTTTTAAAATTAAATTTGAGGAATCGGAAAAGAATCAGGGCAATAACCATTGGGTTCAATTGGGTCCACTGCAAATATAGCCTTTTTCAGGACTGGACTAGTTAACGGTCTAGTCCCCTGTTTGATTGTAAATATATTTCAACTGAAATTCATTTAGAATATCTTAAGCATATACCTCAATTGAAAAACATTCGATAATCAAACTATATGCATGCAGTGAGTCCAAAGACGCTAGAGGTGCCCAAATCAACCCCAGACTCAAATTCCAAAGAGAATTGTATTAGCAATCATGTAGGTTCCATCACTATTCAGGAAGATGTTAAAGAGGGTGAAGCTGAGGATGAGGAAGGGCTGACCTTATACCCCTACGAGCGCCTCAAAACAACCTCAACTGATCCCGTGACAAGCATAGATGTCACCAAGCGAGAGGTAAAATTCCTGTTCGGTTTATGATATTATTTTGTTTTCTGGTTCGTTTGAACATATCTCCCCTGAACTTTGCATGAGAACATTATGTGCTTTGGGCATGCAGACATATCTTTCTTCAGTGGAATTCAAGGAGAAGTTTGGAATGACTAAGGAAGCTTTCTATAAGTTGCCAAAATGGAGACAGAACAAGCTTAAGATGGCTCTTCTTTTGTTTTAAGTATTGTCTGATAGATACATCTACAACAATTACTGCGTCTGCAAGCAACTTAATTGCAAATAGGTACCTATTCTTTCCTGCAAATCACTCCGATAAAGCACTTAGTTCTCCAGAGTTTTCCAGTTTCTTCTCATTCTAAATGGAAACAAACTTTTGAGGGTAACCTTTATTTTGCCATTTGAGATGAGATGAAAGTTAGTGAAACGGTTTGTCCAAGGAGAAACTAGAAACAAAACAGTACGAAGGTTTCTTTAGAATCAAATGCATGATAGATTTTTCTATTAATAATCAATCCTCTCTTCTTGTTACTGCAGTTGGGAGTTTGATACATCCCCAGTCGAAGGGAAAGACGAGCTTTGGTCTTTTTAAGTGCCTCTGCCCTGAAGGAAAAATTATTTCCCCTCCAATAGTCGATAAACTAATGCAGGTTTTCCCCCATCCCTTGGAACTGGTGTTGTTCTGAGTTTAGCATTTATTTCTCTCTTCATTTTTACCCAAACATTGAGTCAGCTGCTTGGTTGGCTCGATTCCTTTGTTTCTGAGGTGTGGTGTTGTGAGGTTGCAGTTTTGACATTCTTTGGGTTTTCTTATTCCGGCTCTTCTCTTCCAGTTTCAAGACATTCAGTTCCGTGTGACTCTTAGTCAGAAGCACGGGGCTACAACTTAGATTGTATTTGGTTGTAATGCAGATGGAAGTTGTATAGGACGGTCCAAGAGAATCGACTCATGACTTTGTTAACAATAAAATGGTGTGAAAATTTTTTGTGTTATCTTCCAGGGATTGCTGTAATATTATGTGAGGCGGATGTCCACTATAGATGGGATGTGCCAGTTTCATTCGACTTCTGAAGAGCTTTTTCTTTCATAGTTTTCCTTTGTTATTTTTCTCAGTTTTCGCGCAGCAGGATCCTGTTTATCTCTGATTCAGCCATTGATTCTAGAGGAATGCACTCTGTCTGCATTGATCCCGTAAGGTTTTGCATTCTCGTTTGATTGGAATCCAATCTTGTGCCTTGGTTTGGATTGATCCGCACTCTGCTCATACAGAGCAAAAACTTCTTATGGAGCAGTAAAGAGTCCTTAACCTGTGTCTGTGACGACAATGAAGAACTAATGTCAAAGAAAGCAATGTAACATGATACAAGTTGTTGAACATCGATTTGAATCGGGGCCCTCACAGAAAATCTATTTACATGAAGTAAACTCCGAGTTATGGTGATCATCTGCTCTGTGAACCAACTTGGAACTCGAGGCTAATAATCTGTTGAACCCACGGTGGATGGCGTTACTGATCCTAAATGTCCAGGCTTCCTCTATAAAATCTCAAACCCAAAAAAGCCAGTGTGTGGTCGTTTCCTTTCACGATCAGATACGCTACTGTCAGGAGCGGGATCACTTCGATCGGATTCAATGGAAAGAGATGAGACGAATTTCCTTTCCACCTCAATCTTCGGCTTCCTCTTGCTCATTTTCCCGCCTATACTCAAGGTCAGCTCCACTTCATGTTCCTCCATGGAGCATCCGTCCCCAAGTTCTCCTCCGTGGCTCAAGACGTCCCCCTTGATAGGCCTTTCAAGGTCGAAATTTCCCGGGCTCGGGTCATTTCCAGGGCTTGGAAAAGCTTTACAGGGCCAGCTCAAGGAGTTATTTCTGGTCAGTGAAGTGGTAGCAGTTGTCAGTGGGCTCCTCCTGCTTTGTTCAACTTGTTTCTTGGCCTCTCCCATCAGCATCCTTTGAACATTGTACAGTCTATGGAGCTCTCTGACCTGCAGTTGTATGCCCAGGTGCATTAGCTTAAAGCGGACAAGCAGAATCAGATAAAATTCGCATAGGAAATATTCGATTGAGATGCAGAACAATAAGATTGTATACCAGACGACTCAAGACCATGACTAAGAATAACTTGAGCGGAGAATAATTTTTCCAAACATGTTCCAGACATCCATGAAATAGACATTTAGCTGGGCAATGATCATGACAATTGAAACTCGCTTGGATCGGATGAAATTGGATTTGGTGATTCAGAAACATCGTATCTGCTAATGACTGTTGGATCGGAAAAGATTTCCACCAGTTTTCACTATGATTTTCCAAGGAAAGAAGCGAAAGACAACATGAGTTTTCCTCATGTGAAGTTTATGATTGTAGTAAAATCAGAAGCAGCTACCTGGAAAACTGGAAAAGCACGGAATTGCCGAGGATATATCTTCGATCGTTTACCTGTTGTCTGAAGATGTCTTCATGCATCTGCATTGTCTTCTTGATGGATTCTATGTTTTGAATTTCTTCATTCCTTTCCATTGGTTCTTCTTCTTGTTCTTCTTCCCGAAAATTGTGACTTCCTCTCTTCTCTACTCTTCTCTCTGATCTCAGATCTCCGTTTTGCGACTTTTTACAATCATCCACAAATTGAAAAGAAAACGTTCTCGTTCTGCTGCTGCTGCTGCTGCCTACTGGTGAATTCGCCAGCAAATTGACTGCATACTCAAACTTGGTTCCCATACCTGGAAACAGAGGATGTCGAGTCGGAGTCAAGGAAACATTTCAAAATAATCATTTACTGAAGAGAGAGCGAGCAAAATCGAATTTCCCGGGAACATATCCAAGAGAAAAAAAAATGGAAATTTCTAAGGGCCCTAGCCCCCATTTGCCCCCACGGACAATGGTTTCGCTTCTTCCTCCGCCCTTCTTGGAAACCGAAGAAAACACACCAAATATGTCCTCCTTTCACATACAGTAACATGTTGCTTTGTTTTCTGTTTTGTTGGAAGACTGGGCTGAGTGAATTGAGACGGTACTGAAGAGGGAGAGAGACCCGAAATCTCATTGTATTTGGCACTTCAAAGTTCAAGCCCAAAATATGTACATACACATACACGGACGTATAAATTGTACACTAGAATAAGACATTGAGTTTTAACATATGATCTGTTTATTACCTGCAGAGGTAAAAGTTGAACAGATCGATGGGATTGCCTATAAGGAAGCGCATCGAACATCTTCTTCCTCCTTACTCATACTAACCTCATCATCTTCCATAAGCAGAAACCTCTTCTCTTGCTGATCAGAAACATGACCCCGGCGAACAAACCCGGAACGACCGACCGACCGACCGATCACCAACTCATCGCAAGACCGTAAATACCCTTCAGGCGGAGCGGTCAAAGTGGGGAGGAGATAGTTTTACAACAGCCGTGTGGTTGTTGGACTTTGGAGGAGGGGGAGAGCTGCCATGTTCTGAAATGGAGGACAGACAGAACGGCAGATGGTCCGTGTCTCTCTTTGGGCAGGCCTAGGGTGGGGGGGATCTGGGGCTGATTATGGTATGGATAAGTTCTTGCTCGGACAAACAACAAAGGAAGCTCCACTTTAAAAATAAATTCTCGGTTGTTTTTTTTTTTTTCCTTTTTTAAATATTTAAATTGAATTAAAACATGGGGGGTGTGCCTTGTGTTGAATTGTTTAGAGGGTTTGACAGGCTGTGATGGCTAACGGAAATTAGAAAAAGCTGTCGGAGCAGTGTGATTGGATTATACAGTGATGGGAGCTCTGATCTCTTGGTCCTTGGCAGTTTTATAGTCGTATTAATATAGTAAGACTTGGAAAAGGCATTTGCCTTAAGAGTTCCGAAACTATGGCATCTCGTGATCCATCACTTGCCCTATGTTTGAATCGAGAAAGCGATGGAGAATTTTACAGATTATCATGTAATTCCATTTTCCTCCGTGTATTTGCTGCCGTAAGCAAAAGCTTGGGTACTTGGAGCCCCTTGTGGTCGAATCGCCTTCAAATTCTGCATTGACTCGAGATCCGGATTGAGAGGCTTGTCCAATGGGAATGGTGACCGTGGGGGCACTGATTAAATGGCGCATATACAAGTATGTGCGCTCGATCATGGATCAAAGGTCTCGTCCAATTGTCGAGAATCGATTACAGTCACATGTTGTTTAACAAAACTCGATCGGAACACACGAAATGTTGTTTCGACGAATAATGTCTCGCCATTAGCAAAGTGGAACTCGGAGTGCATGTCTGCACATATGACAACCCTGCATCATTATTGTGGAAGATGGGTGGGGGGGAACCATGAGCAAATGGAATAGGAACAAAGAGACACTGCCCAAAACAATACAGAGTTCATGTAGGGCTTCTTAGCTAAAACATTCCAGGCGAGTCAACCGCCGCATTGGCCAAGAAATTGGATAAGCGCATGGCAATTAGCTTAGGAAGGGCAAATTGAAGAAAGGAAAACTGAAAAAAATTGTTGGATGTTCCGTGTTGGTAAAATTTTGGTATAGTTAGCTTTACGAGCNGAAAGGGCAAATTGAAGAAAGGAAAAATGAAAAAAAATTGTTGGATGTTCCGTGTCGGTAAAATTTTGGTATAGTTAGCTTTACGAGCTTTCTCTGTAATAAAAGAAAAAAACGGTACTACCTTGCCCTCCTAGCTGTCTCAAGAATTTTCCGGTGCTTTATGAAAGACCGATTCCATATCACCATCCGACTTTAAAAGGGTTGGAAGATCGGTTTTTTTCTTCTCCTTCTTCTTCTTCTTCTCCTTCTTTTAATGAACAGTAGAGACAGTCTTACCATCGTCAATTTCTAGCTTGGTTTTCTTATTATGTCCGGATTAGAATTTCGGAGATTCTTGATATTTTAAAATGGCGTCCGTACGCTCAACGACTTAGCCGTATCTATTTCCTGCTCTGCTGTGGCGTGCCGAAGGTCTCTTTGCCCTACAGATCGACTGCTGCTGCAGAGCTCTTTCATTTGAATACAGACACACAAGCCGACGCCGGAAACAGCTGCCTGCATTTGGTGTAAATTTCTCACCAACCGCCGAATCATTATCCACCTTGCAACTTTTTCTGATCCCTTAATTGAGCTGTACACACATTCCCACAAAGGGGCCACATCGTAATCCATCCCAAGCTAGTTTACCAACGACCGGAATTCACCTTGTACGGTAGACCGTATCGAAAATTCGAATTCGGAATCGACCGCCATGGATGGGTACTTAAATTGTGGATGAGCTTAACATCAGTGCCCACTATTAGTTTTCTGAACTAATAGAAGGCGAAAGTTCGTTCCTGCATTCATACATGACTCCCCTCCAGAAGCTGAAGGGCAAAAGGATCCAACTGTCCCAAGAACGTAAAAATTAATCTGGAATTGCAACCTAAAAACTACCTTAATTTTTCTCCTATCCTTACCCGCTAATTAGACCTATAATTTTCTTAATAATCGGAGAAATCTTCTCTTATAAGCCAACTTATATAAAAGATAAAATTTTCTGAATGACAATCGTCCAAAATTCTCTTTATCTTCCATCTTTTCCTTTGCCTGTTTATTCATCGCATGAGAAAAATGTTCAGAAGAACTCCGAATTCCCGGCCAGCCCTGACCCAGGAAAGTTCAACACCCACATGGTCGGGGCATTATTGCGGACAGGCCATGATTGTCTTTTTGGATATTTTTAACGTGGTAACGTGGGCATATGCGTTGCCCTGTCCTCTTTACTTGTTTCCTCTTGGTCCCATGGAACATAAAGTATCCCGTGCGGCGAACATACATGTAGCCCACATACGTACCTTGACGGGAGACATTTGTCTTCCAAGTCATTTCGTTTATCCCCCCCCACTTATACTATATACGACTGGTACGAAGAGGACGCGATATTTCTGGCAGTCCTGTGAAACGGGTTCCGACTACAATGAATAGCTGCTGATTGAGGGAAAAAATTAATAATAACAATAATAATGTGTCCGCGTCTTGGAGACTTGGAATCATACGAATCCAATAATGTAAGTTTCCAGAGCGGATGGAACCGATCGATCAGATGGGTCAGGAAGAAGACTTTTTGCCGTGCGATAGAATCCATCGCTAGGAGGACCACGACGCTCGGCCCCATCGTCAATGGATGGATCACATAAATATCTTCGGTTTGTGGATCGCCGTGAGTGATGAATGATGCGTGTGGAAGGTATGACGAAGGGGAGGCGCATTTATTGACCCGAGCAACGACTGGACCGTGCGCATGGAAGAAAACGAAGCCAGTTCTCATTCCAGATATGATAACAACTAACGATTCTTTCATTCATCTCACGGTCATCGTCCCGTAATTCAGTGAGCGCTACTGTGGTATTCGTTGTTTTCACATGTTTCTCGATAGTTAAGGCAGACAGAAATCCGCTGGACATGTACAAGAGAGCACCGATGGATCGGGGGGGACGACTTCAAATTCTGCCGACCATGCACCATCAACGTCGGCACAAGCATGTCGTCCTATCTTCCAGTGTTGTCACCTTCAGAGATCGAACAGCGGTCGGCATTGCCAGGATGCTCGTTTTACAGCTTCATCCCAGCAGGACCCCATATGAGACGACAATACGCACCAGGGAAAAGAAAAGAACAAACGAGAGATCATAACACCTTTACGCAGGTTAAGAAGAGAAAAAAGAACAAGAAAAAAAACCCTCAAAACTCATGCCGGAATTTTTATAAACCGAGAAAAATAACGATTGGGTGATTGTGCTCGAACTTGGTTGGATTTATCCATAAGTTAGCGCGATGCCGATCGATACCGGATACTGTGTTTTGACAAACAATCAAGGGCCTGTCTATTCTCCTGTGCCATTGCATCCCAAAATTTTCTTCATGGGATGGATAGCTAGGTGGAAGTTTTCGATTCCCTTTCCCTCTCTACCCTCGATCATTAGTCCAAGCTTGTTTGGAAAATGAGGAGCCTCTTTGACATTTTGCGGAAAAAAACAAACAATATCGAAGCTGGAGTACTTATTCCAACCGATTGACCCACATTATGCCCATATATATATACATGCATATATATTATAATGGCACAAATTGTCTTCTAAAGAATGTATTATGTTAAGGATACTATGCCCACTTATCGCCCACTTGATTGACCTTGGGTGGCATCTTCTTTTGAGCACACTACTAACCGCACCGCATAACTACATAGGACATGCACTTATATAAGTTTGCGTCATCCGATTTTCTTCCTCCACAGACTTTATTGGGTGTTGGTCTTTTTTTTTTTTTTGGTCCTTTTTTATCTCCATGTTCATTTGAATATAGATATATATACTATATAGCAACTCAACTCAACCTAATTAATTAATGTTGGTTAATTGAAATGGTTTGAATCCATCTTGTAAATTTAGAAAATCGATACTTTGAGAGTTTTATCTGTTAAAGGGGTCGATTATACTCGAATTTGATTAGTCAGAATTTATCGGTTCCTAAATATTTGGTGATCCAAATCGAAGATGAAGAAGAAATGTGTATTTTGAGTAGTCGGGGGTTGGAAGAAAGTGAGGAGGGAAGAAAATGACGGGCATCTTTGAAAATTGATGGTGATTGGGATTCGCAGAAGAGCACGCGCTGTAGCCTATCCAAGACACAAGCCGTGACTCAAGGTGGGAACCTTGCCTCCTTTTCTTGCTTTTTTATTATTTTTTTAATAAAATTTTATATTGAGAAATTATTCAACGATCTTATCTGATCCACCCGATGAAACTGTAATGAATGATTGAATGATTTATCAATTATTCGAATAAATTCTCTCGCCACAGAGCTAAAAATGATCTAATAACATTTTCTCATCACACACTAATCTTCTTTCCATGTTCAATTTTGATCGATGTCTTCTCTCCATACATAATTCCTATTCAATATGACCCGAAAAAATTGACATAATTTCCTTCTTGATCACTGGGCAAAAGGGTCAATAGCAAATGATTTTCTTTTCCCTTTTGATGATAGAAAGAATCAACTAAATAGAAAATCATATATGTATATATATGAAGTTAATCATAACATAGGAGGCATACCCAAATTCATCGAGCCATCACAGTTGCCACGAGCTAACAATAAGAAAGTATGTTGGCTACTTTAGAAAGTAATGTTGTGGCTTAGCCTAGTAGTATTAGTAGTAGTAGGGAATCTCTCCCTCTGATAAGCAAATTGCAAGCTGGAATTTGATTCCTTTAAGGTATCTACCATGCATTCAAGAGGTCTAATGGATGAGATAGGATAATTTGATAGGAAATGAATAGATTCTGTTTAACCCACATGTAGCTTTTCTTAATTTTAAGGACAGCTATTACAGTCGGATGCCCCGCCGTAAATCCGTCCCCGGGTAATAAATCTTTATAGATTATTAATTACTAGGGCAAGAAGAAGTTACTAATTATGTCAATGTGCCGATGCACTTGAGAGCCATTGAAGTCGTTAGCCGAGTCAAAGAAATATATTACTTACGCATCACTAGCACACGAGTATATAATTACTTGTAGTATTTAAGCAGACGAATTCAAGCAAAGTCTTGATGATGGGGAATGATTTAATGTCTTATTTAGGCAATTTTATAATGCCACGGAGCAGATTGGCCAGAGGTCAAAAGATTCCTATATATATATATATTATATAGCCCTCGATTGATCCACTACTTTTTACTTGGACATGCGAGAAATCATTTCGTGATCCTCTCTCGTAATCAGACAGAGAACAAACAAAGTACGAGCAAAATCACTGAAAATAAGTAGATGTGTATGAAGTACAAGGATAATTAGTCAATAGTTTAAACTAATTGTAGGAATCTCACTGTAACTTTTTCCCCCTTTGTAAGGGAAATTCAGCGGTTCCAAGCACCCAGCAGCCGATCGGTTCTGTAAAAGATTCTTCTAGTGAAATTATCGGGCTGTTATACTGAATTTTACTGCCGCTAAACCGTATGAACTTCCTCTTTCTTCCCCCGAAATTTTCATATTATGATAAAGGAGATCCATTGAAGAGAAGACTAATCTCGCCTCTGGCTACGATTAGGCCTCAAGATTAAATATGTGGACCCAAATGGGGAAAAAAATCAATGAAAAAGGGGAATTAGGTTGTCCCCCCTTGAACCCCAGTGGCATCCACAAGAAGTGGCATTATGATCTTTCGGCTCGGATGGTCACATTCCGAGAATATTGATAAGGTTTGGGCCCACGTGCGTGCAATGTGCAAAGCTCAAGCCTGCAATCTTTTCACAAATATATAATTATATACTATACATGCATATATGTGTATGTGCCATAATGTGATGTATCTGGAGTGGGGCTCGGCAATGGCCATCTGACAGGTGTCGCTCACCCAAAGATGGACGGAGTTTTTAGGTTTCTTACTTCTTGGGGGGGATGATGATGGTGATGTGGGGTTGAGATCCAAGTGGGAAGGATCTAATGGTCACTCTCTTTTCGGTTGACATGATATGATGCCAATAAACTTAGTGGTTTACTTTTAAGTTGTGATCTAATTGCGATAATCATTCGACGATGCATTACCTCTCTCTGGTTAACTAACTGTTGGTTGATCATTTAATTTGAAGACAGAGACAAAGTTGAAGGCTGCAGGTTCTATTCCATGGAAGAAGCACTTCTACCTGTACGGTTTTCCTGATGACATTAACAAGCCAGACAACCTTCTCTTGGTTGAACAACGAGGTCGATACATGATAATTTTTTTTAAAAAAAATTACGCAAAAATCGTGTTTTCAGGAGACATAACCTATATATATATGCACTCCTAAATATAAAGAAAATTAGTAATTTGTAAGTCATTCAGTATATGTATCCCTCGCGCGATAAGCATATTGGGCAAGGATCGACGAGTGCCGACCCAAACTTCTTTTGATTATTCCTGAAAGTAAGCTCACAACAATTTATCGACAAGGGAACGCCGATGTCATAATTGAGCTCGAGAGGTATCCGGCAGGAGAAACCAATTCAATTTGGTAACTCAGTCAAGACTGAACTGCCCACGACCTCACTTTTGTCAAAGAAGATAATCCCCGCATCATGCATGAAGCCTCCTGTAATCCCCGAAGAAGATCAAACCTCCCGGTTCACTAGGTCTCTGGATTATATTGAGCATCGAACCTTTTAATTAGTTATGTTAATTTCTAAGTGGAAGTGATGCAATCCGAGACATTGCATATCTAGCTCCTGCATATTAGCCCAAGCGAGATGACTACCATTTGAACCATTCTGAGATATGCATTAATTTCTGCATGTACATGCACTGACCCCAATCGACTTTTGACACGATGAAGCAAATGATCAGCATCGTAATGTGCCATCCATCGAATCCTCTGACAGATGGGTTTCGAGATCCACAAGCCGAAGGAAACTTTTTTCTTTTTTACTTTTCTTCCTGAGACGTATTGCAGAAGGAACTTCTGGCGAGGTCGTTACCATTGAAAGGAAGTCAGATTTGCTGTTCTCGACCAAATCGATCATACACTAAAAAGGAGAAGAAAAATAAAACCTGGACAGGGGATAGTCCCTTGAAACATGTGAAAAACACGAATGACTTGACTAGGTTCGACATATTCTTGGAGATTGGAACAGCTAAACTTGAGAAGATCAGCCCCCCCCCCCCCCTATTCCCTGCACTAGGTGCAATGTCACCTATAAAAAGGTTCATCTTTTAAGAGTAGATCCTTTTTAACTTCTTGGTTTTCGGTTATGACTCTTCATGTGAGCTATCGGTCGATATTACAAGAACTGTTGTTTCGATCAAACTGCCACTTTAGAAAAGAACTTGTGTCGTAAAACATGAGCATAAACTACCATGTGCGTGCACATGTGTCTCGACCGTTGGTCTTTTGTCGTTGCATCATCTTCTATAGGTTATATGTTGAAACCATAAGTGTAAGATATTGATTTGCCAAAAAGTTGAAACTTTAACCACATAATTGGAAAGCTGATCAACAAGAGCTAGAACTTTAATAGAGATCATGTAGCTTGGATCCAAAGTTTCAGGGTGCAACGTTGACCTATTCGTCCCGTCCCATCACCTGAATCTAGACTCCCAAGGATAAGCAGATTCCATATTTTCAGACTTTGACCCAATTAAATTCATGGCACATGACTTCTCGTCAAGATCCAGATTGGGAGCTGAATTGAGTGAGAAATCCAAGCACATTCGTGTATCTATATGTGCATTTCTCTTGCCAAATTCATGATACGATCGACATGGGACATAAATAACATCAGGCTTGTAATGTATATATGCATCGGGGCAACATGCCACATCCTTGAATAGTTTTTAGTTCAGAAATGTTGTTACTTGTGAAAAGTGCCCCAGTAGATCTTTTGAAAAGTAATTGCCGATCGTTTTACCGATATAAGTCGGTTCAACTGCCGATCTTTTCCCGTGCCAGATAAAAAACAGTTCGCTCACACATACCCATTGACTCGCTAGAAATTTAGTAAAACCCAAGGCTTTGGATTCTTCAAGAAAAAAAAATGATTCTGCTCAATAAATAGGCAGGTGGAAGAGATCTGATTCGACAGTCGACATCCCACCGGACTCCTCGTTGCTTAAATTTCAAGCTTCAACCAAGGAGATGAACCGCGAGCACGATTGAGATTTTCTGTTAAAGATTCGAGGAGGCTGGATTGCTGAAAATCTTACTCGATCTCACACGATATATAAAATCTTTATGCATCCACCATGTATAAAAAAAAAAAAAAGATCACAGAGCATCGTATCAGGAGTCATTTGCAGAAGGAAAGACTACGAAATAATCAATCTCAAAACCCCAAATCCTGAACTTCTGACAGCTCAGTCCCCACATACATCCAAAGTGCGATCTTTTTACTACCAGATGCGTGACACGTTTGATTTCAATTTGCATCCTCATTAATTGAGGTTGGCGTTCGAGCATCTAGCTGTAGAAGTCAAACTAACACGGACTTATAGAATTGCATACAATGACAATCATCATCATCATCATCCTAGAAGTAGAATCCATGGTTAAAAGAAGAGCCCTTTAGGGGGCGGGGGTGAAAATAGGAGCCCATAGTTCTCTTAATTTCAAGTCGATGATGAATGGTACTGCTGTACCTATACTGAACAAGAAGTTTGGATCAGGGCTGCTCTCTTTTCGAGCTATGTGCTGGGGAGGAGATTCAATCCATTCACCAAGAACAGTCTGAATCCCAGATCTGGTGGACATGTGAAGCATCTTGCCATAAAATAAGAATCACAGGTTGGAGTTTCAAGGACAGAAGGAATCTCCCTCTCTATCTCTTAAGTCCAACCCAAAAATGAATTTTAAAAGAAAAGGAGAGAGAAAAATAAAGGAGGGCAGGGCTTATCTTCTTGATCTCTCCTTTCCCTGGATCCAATGCATTCCCCCGCCCTGTCATTGAACAATGATATCCCTATTCCCACGTTGTTATGCTGCATCCCATTTTGTATCGTGTGCTTCCTTGTTATTCTGCCTCCATTATTGAAACTTTTTTGTCAATGTTTGCTGCTGTGCTGCTTAGTTGTCCATTTGGGCCTCCACGTATATCTTAATCTCCACACCCTGGCGGTTCTTCTTCGACTTTGAGTTTGAAAATTTTCCCCGTAAATTGCTTTCGTGCTGCGGATGATTCTTTCACCTTGACTTGGTGGTACTGCAGAAAGGACACCGATATCCTGACTGAATCGCTTGACTTGAGCCCGACTTAGACGACCGAATCTAACCACTGAAACGACTAGACTGTACAAAAGTACGAATAAAGAAGCAGGCCGCATCTTCGATCTAACCAGTTGCAAGCACTTCTCTTGGGTGTTACAGATTGTGTGTAATTCAGGCAAAACCCTTGAACGTAAGCAGCAAGAAGAAATCCCTTCTTTCTCCCAAACACAGGCAGGCATTTTCTACTTCGATCATAGCCTCCACCTCCGGAGTCCTTTCTGGCCATTTCCTACTCCCAGAACCACCATCGACAGCCGGACTTCCGTATCACACGCCACATGACACGAGTAGTCCGAGTTATCACATAATGTACACTCCAGAGAGTAGCGTGTATATAATAAGAGCTGACGATTTTGAATAATTTTTAAGGGCGTGATTTTGCCAATCAAGGAAAAATATGAAGAGCAACATGAAATATGTACTGAACACAACTCCTCCAGACATACAATACACAGTACCTTAAGAGCAGAGACAAAAATATGAAATTCTGTACGGTATATACCATTCCGAAGATAAGAAATTAAGGATAGGGACAAATGACAGATAAAAGATGCTGCAAACATGTTGTAAAAGTGAAGAGGGCAATTATTGCATGTTGGGGTTTTTGACATAATTAGATTATGTAAGAAGATGAAACATGCCATCTTATCCCGATAGTGACGCGCACGTGCATGCTCCCCTTTGCCTCTTTTGTCCTTACCAATCAATATACATGTATGTAATGTAAATGCATTACATTCAAACATTCAAATATGTATACATACATACATATATATATATATATATAGTGCATGCATGTTTTCATTTAATGTAATGAGCTCTTGCCTTCATTCAGTTCACCTTTGGTGTGTACGTATGTGCGAGGGAACAGAGTTGGAATCCCAAGAGGGTTAGGCCTTGGCATTTTACGGCCTGATGTGAAGCCATAATATGAAAGTGACTAAGCTTGGCATGATTTCCTTTAAAGTGAAACAAGACAGGTGATGAAAACGGATTCAGCACATCGGGCATTGTCTTTATCTTGAGAACAAAAGTTCTTGAATTTGATTTCAACTGATGGCACTCCTGTTGTGGTTTTTAATCTTATGATTGAACATTTAACGGTACGAGAGGGCAATTGCTCAACCTGATTTCCCTCCCTTGTTGGCCTGACTATCTAGGAGGTCCGTGGATCTAGTAGAAACTGGAGGAGAAAAAGTAAATGTGTATGGTCCACATGTACAGAGTGGTATTCAAAACATCTGGGCTCCAAGTTACACGCAAGTGCGCCATTAGATCGAATCTCCTCTTCTGTTCAAGCTCATCAGACAGTAGCCATTCGGAATTTGTCTGCAAAAGAGCTCTAGGAAGTGACACTTTCGGGTTTTTTTTTTTTTTTGTCTCTTACTCAATAAGATCTCGCACCTGTAGTACAGTTGGTTCTCTCACATTTCGCACCCAAAACTTTGCACTTCATTTATATGATCAGTGGAAGTTGGGCCGGGCCTATTCAGGCCCAGTTTTGCCTGGAGAGGCCCATATTATTAGGAAAACATTCAGGGGCCCAAAGTTCTAACAACGGCATCATTACCTCCAACAAAATGGCATAGAGAGACATATATCTCAAGGAAGTTGAACAGCATAAATGAAAGGGGCAGCAACTGCAGACTGAGTTGCACCATCAGTTTATCTAATATGCTAGTTGGAGAAAGATTAGGAGAGGGAGAGATTCACCTAAGCTCTTCTCCACTTAATCTAAGTAGTCAATTACAAAGCCGTTTTGGCTTCTCGTTTTGCTCCTCCATCAGGATGGAGACATTAAGGTAACTGTTCACACCGTGTAGTGCTGTTGGATGGTTTCAATATCCAACCCCTTCAGCTTCACCACGGACTCAACATGTCCCTTCAATGTATTCAGCTCCCGGAGCCTGCAAATGAATTGATAAGTCATGAGAAAGCTCTGCTGGTAGATATCAATACTGAAAACAGCAAACAGTTTTACAGTTATCTGACCTCAATTACAGCAAAAGAATGAACCTTTTATGACAAGTAATAGACGGAAGAGTATCATGGTACCTTGCGACTTCAGCTCGCCTCTTGGCCTGCTCAGCAATCTCCGACAGCTCCCTGTAACTGCTCTTGTCATTGAAGAGCGCAGAGGTCTCCGGTGGCTGAAGCCCGTGAAGGGTTCTCTGAGCATGAGCCCATTGAGCTTCCCTCTCCTCCTTACCGTAGTCCTTCTTGGTCGTGAAGGCAGTCTAACAAAATTCGAGAAAAGACAAAATTGAATGACAAATGCCAGAACTTCAAGAAGCGTGAGACCTTGTTTCACGCAGAAGATGTATACCTTGTTCTCGAGTAAGTTGAGCCAAGCCTTTCCGCTCAGGATGTATCTGATTGCGAACTTGATGAGATCCAACGGCACATAGAAGACGATGCTGTAGAGCCAGATCACCCCTGCCCATCCCCAGCCACAACCTTGGATCTCTGCGAATCCCCAGTTTGCATACACGGCTATCACAGTTGCAATCTTCAAACCACAACAGGATTAAACAAAATTAGAATCAGAAGCCAGATACTTATAGACTGTTATCAAAGAGCGGCTATATGGCTTGAGAGATCCGTACCAGTTGTGCAATAACAAAGGCAGTGACTAAGAGCAGACCTGGCCGCTCAACAAACGACCAGCTTCGAGATCGGGTCACAAAGATCAAAGCTTGACTGACGATACTCACTTGCAGGTACAAAGCAGCCATCATTTCTTTCGGACTGTCTCGCAGTGATCTCACATGGAATTTTTCCTATATTTGTCGAGCATCATGCATAATCAGGAATGGCTAAATTCAAAGCTGGAAAAAGCAATTGGGAGCACGTTTTGTGGCAAGGGAGAGGTTGATTCTTACAGAGAAGAAATCAGTTTCTTTCATTGCCCAGAAGAAAACAACGGTCATCAGGGCCAAGTAACCTCCGAGCACGATCCCAGTGGCAAAGATCTCCTTTAGTTTCCAGCTATCGGGCATTGGAGATGGCTTCACACGATCCTTTGAGATTGTCATGATCGTACCTTGAAATTTTCAATTAAGATTTGATGTTAAAAACATCCAAAAATAAAAGTGCCAAGAACCAAACAAATAAATGCCATTAAAGGACATAGCAAGGAAAGCTTGCTCACCATCATTAAGTATGGCGATGATCAAGACCATGAAAGGAGAGAAGTCGAACTTCCATATAAGAGCAATGAGCATGAAACCGAACTGGAAAAAGATTGAAACCCGGATGAAGGAATAATAGTGATGGATAAAATCATTTACTTGAAATATTATTTTCCTAAGTGAAAATTCATTCCCATGAAACATATTACAAAAGATTGTCACATGTCTACTTACGACTATACGGATAGTAATGGAGACAGCATATATCTGCGAATAAACCAGCAGAAAATCCATGAGAACACCACACAGATGAATGTATAAACTAACTCATTCAAAGGAGATGGACTAATTTAGTTGTTATGCAACTCACGGTATAGTTCTTCATCCTCTGGAATATTGCTCGGCTGGTTAGCACTGCACTGATGATAACGCTCAGACCAGGTTCGGTAAGAACTATGTCAGAAGCACTCCGAGCAGCATCAGTAGCGTCAGCAACAGCAATTCCAATGTCCGCCTTCTTCAGAGCTGGGGCATCGTTTACTCCATCTCCTGTCATCCCACATATGTGCTTCCTTTCTTGCAGCTTCTTCACAATCTCGTACTTGTGTTCTGCGTAGGGAAACAAGAGTAAGGCTTCTTTTTGTTTCATATAAGTCTATTTCAGGGAAATGAATCCGATGTTCTGCCTATTGTTTAACAGAAAATCTGGTGCAGAGAGGAAACTTTCCTGTCAATTACGAAATTCATTTACAGTCTCTGGAAAATGAGGAAACCATATCATGCTGGAGAAAATGGGGAAAAGCAATCCTAGAACAGATGGTACAAACCTGGGAAGACACCGGCAAAACCGTCTGCCTTCTCGATGAGTTCCTCCACAGGAAGGGCCGCTATGCTTGCATCCCTGTCTTGTCCAAGTAAGGAAGCTGACGGATACATATTCGTTCCCATTCCAAGCCTCCTCCCCGTCTCCTTAGCAATGGCAAGTTGGTCACCTGAATATTGAAAATGATAGAACAATAAATCTTGATGTATATATTTCTGAATTGATAAGGCAAAGCAGATGAGTTATCTAGTAAATACCAGTAATCATCTTTACGTTCACTCCGAGATTCAGCGCTCTACGAATGGTTTCTGCACTGTCATGCCTTGGAGGATCAAAGAGAGAGAGAAGACCCACAAACTGCCATGGGGCACCGGGGCTTTCTTTTGTTTTCTCAGGCACTTCCTATTAAATACATTCAAGCAACGCGGAATTTCTAGGTTTAGCCTCATTGTAACAAATGAAAGGATTCATTTATTAAACGGAAGCTTAATCAATAATAGTGAAAGACCTGTCTAGCAACTGCCAGTGAACGCAATCCACGTTCCGCAAACTTATCGATGATAGCATGAACCTTCTTCCTCAGATCCTCTCGTGCATTACACAGATTCAAAATCTGTACCAGCACAGACATAATTAAGTTCAGATAGGGATAACGGGAAAAAAAACATTCAAATGAATGAAAAGGAAAGAAAGAAAATTAAAGGCTCAAGTTAAATGCAATGAAAGAAAAGGAGTTTTGAGTGATGCCATACTTGCTCAGGGGCCCCTTTGCTTGATCGGTGCCATTTCCCACTGGAGTCAATGTAAGTTAAAGCAGTTCTCTTGTCCACAGGATTGAATGGAAAGAAATGCATCTCTGTGATTCCCGCACGAGCCTGATACATATATCAAAGATATAATTGACACTTAACTCATAGTGTATTTGATCTTAAAAAGTCGTAAGTTATGGTACATCCGTTTCACACATAGGTAGCAAGGTCGAGCACCTCTTGGAAAAGAATGTGAATTTTTCAGAAGCAACACGCCTTTCCTGACTTCCATAACAAATGTAAGAATTGACGAGAACAATTACCTCCCTAGGATCAGCAAGCATCCCAACAATGGCTGCATCAATAGCATCCTGATTCTCGATCCTGGAAGCCCGAGCTGCAAGGAGGATCACATGGTCCTTGTCCATATCTTTCACGAAAACTTCGATCAAGCTCTTATCGACGCTTAACTTGTTAAGAGTCAGAGTCCCTGTCTTATCACTGCAGANATATAATTGACACTTAACTCATAGTGTATTTGATCTTAAAAAGTCGTAAGTTATGGTACATCCGTTTCACACATAGGTAGCAAGGTCGAGCACCTCTTGGAAAAGAATGTGAATTTTTCAGAAGCAACACGCCTTTCCTGACTTCCATAACAAATGTAAGAATTGACGAGAACAATTACCTCCCTAGGATCAGCAAGCATCCCAACAATGGCTGCATCAATAGCATCCTGATTCTCGATCCTGGAAGCCCGAGCTGCAAGGAGGATCACATGGTCCTTGTCCATATCTTTCACGAAAACTTCGATCAAGCTCTTATCGACGCTTAACTTGTTAAGAGTCAGAGTCCCTGTCTTATCACTGCAGAGGACGTCCATGCCCGCCATCTCCTCTATCGCAGTCATCCTCTTTGTTATAGCTCCCTGCTGGGACAGCCTGTGGGACCCAATTGCCATTGTGACAGACAAGACCGTGGGCATAGCAATCGGGATCCCTCCGATCAAGAGCACCAACAGATTATTAATCCCATCCCGGTACTTCCGATCCTGGATCGGGTACATAACGATGATCTCAATCAACATCCCCACGGCGATGGAGCAGATGCAGAAGTTCCCAATTGCAGTTAGGACCTTCTGGAAGTGCCCGACTTGGTTTGTGCTGTCAACGAGGTGTGCTGCCTTGCCGAAGAAGGTGTGGACCCCGGTGGCGATCACAACTGCCTCAATCTCGCCCTGCTTGCAGGTGGACCCTGAGAAGACTTCATCGGAGGGGTTCTTGGTCACTGGGAGGGATTCACCGGTTAGAGCAGATTGATCAACCTTCAGGGGATCGCCCTCAAGGAGACGAGCATCTGCTGGAATGATGTCCCCAAGCTTGATACTGATGATGTCTCCCGGAACCAAAACAGCTGCCTCTCGTTCACTCCATTTCCCATCCCTCAGAACCTAAACAAGCAAAGAGCGATAAGCAAGGTTTCTTTTTCTTCACTACATTCACAACCATCTTACAGGTGAGAGTTCAACTTACTGCAACTGTATTAAAAAAATCCATCTGACTACAATCTGAAAAAAGACTGTAATATTCCATTCACAATAAAATTCAGTTTCAACATTAAAAATAGGTTACTTCACTAACAGAATTCAACACATTCCAAATACGCATCGACAGATATCTAACTGAATTGATAGCAACTTAAATGTGCTGAGAACGGATTCACAAATGGCTATAATAGAGGAAAGCCATTCCACGATAAGAGCAGATAATTTGCAAACCTTGATGCCATGCTATGAAAGATTAAATTTTCATGTGTAAGTGCTGAGCTTTTACCTTGGTCTTAGGCGCAAGATTGGCCATCAAAGCTGCAGCAGCATTTCCGGCGTTGTTCTCCTCAATAAAAGAGATAGTAGAGTTGATCACGAGCAAACACATGATACCCACAAAGTCTTGCCAATCAGGAGGCTTTCCATCGCCGTTTGCGAGCGCAATGGCCATTAAAGCTGCAGCTTCCATGACCCATGACAAGGGATTCCACATGAACCCGAGGAATTTGAGAATTTTGCTTTCCTAATCATCCAATGTGAAGCAAGAAAATGTCACTTGAAAAATAGAAAAAAGGCTCAAGGTATGAGTAAGATAGATAAGGGAAAGGCTTAGCATATCATGTCATCACTCTGCACTTGAACGAGTGTGAACACAATCAGATGTGCTGTGCAACGAAGTTTAATTAAATTTAACTTGATGAAATCTGTCTACTTAGAACAAGTTTATAGTGCAGATCAAATGGGTACCTTTTTCTCTTCCAACCTGTTGTACCCAAAGATTTCGAGCCGATGATCCCCTTCAGCAGTGGTCAGACCTTCTCTTGAAGATTTCAGCTGCTCAAACACTTCCTCGATCGGAATCTTTTCCTGTTAAAATTATTGGAAACAACAGTCAGCATAACAAGTTGGATAACAGCTGCAGTTTCAGCTTTAGCATTGGGACTGGTCAATTTAACAATGTAAAAGCCGCTCTCAGCACCACGAAAAACAGCAACAAACGAACAAACAAACCAACACAGACATAGCAATGCTCCTCTCTTCTAGTGAGCTGGTTATTCAAATCAAAAGCAGAACAGAATGGACTGGTAACTTCAGACTAACAGAATACACAAATTACCTGACCGAACAAGAAAACTAATACTACTTTATGTTCCCTTTATTCATTTCCTAGTACTAATCTTGACTTCAAATACACAAAGTGCCCGTCTTGTTCATTGAAATCCAGCATGCTTCCGAATCGTTGCGAAAAATCATGAACGGGTTAGAAAATGGTCAGCCAAAAACAGTGCAACTCATACTTCCCATGACATGTCCTAAAATTGTAACCCGATTTGCTCCCTGTTGAAGGCAACGGTATCTTCCATTGTCAACTTCTAGTNTTGATGAAATCTGTCTACTTAGAACAAGTTTATAGTGCAGATCAAATGGGTACCTTTTTCTCTTCCAACCTGTTGTACCCAAAGATTTCGAGCCGATGATCCCCTTCAGCAGTGGTCAGGCCTTCTCTTGAAGATTTCAGCTGCTCGAACACTTCCTCGATCGGAATCTTTTCCTGTTAAAATTATTGGAAACAACAGTCAGCATAACAAGTTGGATAACAGCTGCAGTTTCAGCTTTAGCATTGGGACTTGTCAATTTAACAATGTAAAAGCCGCTCTCAGCACCACGAAAAACAGCAACAAACGAACAAACAAACCAACACAGACATAGCAATGCTCCTCTCTTCTAGTGAGCTGGTTATTCAAATCAAAAGCAGAACAGAATGGACTGGTAACTTCAGACTAACAGAATACACAAATTACCTGACCGAACAAGAAAACTAATACTACTTTATGTTCCCTTTATTCATTTCCTAGTACTAATCTTGACTTCAAATACACAAAGTGCCCGTCTTGTTCATTGAAATCCAGCATGCTTCCGAATCGTTGCGAAAAATCATGAACGGGTTAGAAAATGGTCAGCCAAAAACAGTGCAACTCATACTTCCCATGACATGTCCTAAAATTGTAACCCGATTTGCTCCCTGTTGAAGGCAACGGTATCTTCCATTGTCAACTTCTAGTCGCCAATTTTGATCTCTAAAGGAATAACCGATGCTGGTTATCTAAAAAGATTGGTATTGAGAAATGACATTAAAAAGACAATCCTTCACATCAAATTCCAAGATAGAACCAA
>CXYZ01004574.1:1087536-1118842 GCA_900006705.1 Sonneratia caseolaris | reverse complement strand
GGTCAGTGGAATTTCAATAGAGGTTACTATGATTAGTATATTTGAAATTAAAAAAAAACTTATCTGGATTGATATTAAAATTTACTTTTCATGAATTTCATTGAAAATTTTAATTAATTTAATTACTCAAAAGATTCTGCCCGAAAAATTCACCCACTGACTAATGGACAGTACCGCCAGAGCAGACGTTAAGAAATCAGAGTTGACCGACACGAACCCCGAAAGTAAAAGCAAAAAAATAAAATAAAATAAATAGATATCTCTTTTCGTGAGAAAATATAATAAAATAAAACAAAGGTAAAATAATATCGAGAGAAAAAAAAAAGGAAAGAAAAAAAAGGGTGAGGCGAAGTGAAGTGGTCAGGTGGGGTTAACCGTCACATTTCTGACAGGTTAATGGACCGTGAACAGTACGCGCCACCAACACCAAGTTGAGGATTATTCCCCAATTGACATGTCGGGGGATCCCCCCAAAAAAAAGAAAGCAGATTAATCAAGATAACGTTGCAGTTTGCCCACCCAATCTTCAAAAGATTCAACAATCACCCGCAATCTTTGATGGCTTACGCATTATGCTCCCTCTCCTCTCTCTCGCCTACCCTCGCCCAGTGTGCCCTCGTGTTAATATAAGTTCCCTAATTAATCGACTGTTTACAAATAGCACCGATGGTTCCCAAGCATGCTTCATGTCACGTACCCATCATATACTTACCATCTACAGATAAATTTAAAATATCGTGATCTTAATCTAAATTCTCATAATTCTAAATTAAGAATGATAAAAACAATGCACATCCCCTGTTTTATTTCGTTTCCAAAAGAGTTCTAATAATGAGAAAATATTTTATACAACGATTTCATCACATCAATACTGCCTACTTTGTAACACCGTCCAACATAAGTATAACATACGTTAAACAACACAATATAACCATATCTTCATTCTTCTTTTTTATAGAAGAGATATTTTTATGGCTCATTAAAAAAAATTAAAATATTTATTTAATATATTTTTATTTTTAATAACTAAAATATTTAATGTGTTATTGTTGCACAAAATTTATTCCCTTTACGAGATAAAGGAGCTATTATAATTTTTTCTATTAATTCATTGAAATGTAAAATACTTTTAATTACGAATTTTTCATTATTTATGAAATTCAAATTAAAATCCGGGTTTTAATTAAAATATATACTGGCAAAAAATAAAAACAATTCAACCTCCTTATTTTATTTTCCGAGGGAAGGGAGCGGTAAAGTCAAGAATCGTGAGAGTGATAAAAGAAACAGTTGGAGGCAGCGGCCGTTTCACGGACTGGAAAAGGCCAAAAGGTACCACGGAAAAGTACCTCCCAATTCCCGACGAAACAGCTCATTGACAATTTGAGACAAAACAACCCCCAAAAATATTAAAAAATATATAATAGGAAATAAACTGAAAGAGACAAAAAAAAAAGATTTAAAATAATTAGAGTTGGGTATTTAATATATATATATATATTTTTTAAAGAATATATATTATTAAGTTAGGGGAGCGCCTGTGTGTGTGTCTGTCTGTCAGTCTGTCTTCCCTCTCTGTCCTTCACATGTTCGGATCCAACTAAAAATTTTACAAGATACGATATGATGATGAAGATGACATGTTTGGTTGGACGGCAGATAAAAGTGAGCCTGCCGGTGCACATGGAACTCCTAGTAGGCTTTTCTTTTTGTCACTATTCCACGGGGCTCCATCCGACTCACCTAAAACAGCCCGGCCGCACGGAAATCATACACGCGCGCGCCTCGTGGGTCGCTCGTGGGATCGTGTGGCCCAAGCCCTCCCCGAGGGACACGCTCCGCCGTAGGATCGTGAAAGGATGCACCAAGCACACCGGCCGGACTTATAAGGTGTTGACGGAAACCGGAGGACAGCTCGGCTCTGCTCAATTAAAGGGTGTTTCGGGTGTTCTTGGGTTAGAACAGATCTTGCAAGATCGGGTCCCTAGGCTTTATAGTGCAGCTACCAGCAATCCTTTGCCTCACGTCTGTCTATATCGGACATAACTCGAGCCATGAAAAGCACCCAAAACCACATAATTTTTTTAATCGGGTGGTTCGAATTATCCTACAGACATCTTCCTTTGCCGAGCACTAGGTGCTGAACCCAATTCTCATCCCATGGCATCAGACATGTCATACCATTTCAGTAGTCCCCTCCAAGGGAAAGTGGGAGAGTGCTTCTTTTTTTTTTTTTAATGTTAGAACCCTTCGGTTTGCATTTCATTGGAACCTAACTAGTTCAGAATCGGGCAAGGTCAGCCTAACGGGGCTAGGATGGTCATAATATGGCTATTCAAGACAAACTGTAACGCTTCCCACTGATTCAGACGGTTATGACAATCTACCCTTTAAAATAATAAAGTAAATTGAAAGCGGTAATCCACGTTGAAAATTTGATGAGAAAAATCGGCAATTTTGACCATAGGATTCAATCTAGTCACTGCAATAGGAAGGGCTATATGAAATTAACCTTATGTAATAGGAAATGTGCATTAAAAAAAATGCTCTTTCCCTTTTAATTCCTTCATTTTCCCCCTTTCGGTCAAATTGGGTGTGACATCACATACTTTACGATATAAGGGGAGAGCATAAATCAATTGTCCAATAAAAATCTCAACACCATCAATAATTTTTCAATTACCACTTGTGATCAATCCTCCCGCCGATGAACTCAGCTCCGAACCCAATCGAATCGGGACCGGACCCATTCGACGATCATCAATTAAAAAAGCAATCCAGCGATCAAAGGAAACGGTGTACACAACAACAAAGTTCCGAGAAATTATCATACCGAAACTGCACATGTCCCGAAAATTAGTGATCGATTAGTGGGTGTGCGAAAGCATGTTTCATCCCAACCACAATAACAGCAGTCGACAGATGAAAGAGACAACCCACCAAAACCCAGGAGACGAACACTGCCCGCGAGAGATTCGATCGAGTAACAAAGATTAAAATCAACCGACCCATGAAGTAATTCAAGCAGATAAAGGGGAGGATACTGAAAAGGAAGGGGCTTAGTAGTGAAAAATTACCAGATCGACTGTCTCATTCCTGATGTCCTCCAGGCTGATAGCTTTGTCACCTCCCATCTTCACTGTCGACGGCTCCTCTGAGAACAAATGAGAAAGAGATTATCAGGTTCGAGAAAGAGCAGAGTGGAGAAGAAGGGCCTCTGTGTTGTGAGGGTCTTAATAAAATAGGGGAAAAGAAGAGGCACCAGAGAATCAATGGCGGGCAGCTAAGCTCAGTGAAGGGTCACAGAGAGAGAGAGAGCGGGGGGCGGAGGGGAGAGATTTAAGGCCATTGAAATGGAATTCCTTTCGTCTCTCTATTTATCCCGAGGAGGAAGAAACGGGCAGTGATGAGGTCTCTGTGCTTTTGTGGGTTCTCTGTATTCCCACTTTCATGCGCTCCGCTCCTCTTATACCCCAAGTGGTCAGTATCTCATAATATACTATAAAATAGGAATCTAATTAGAGTAACTACGATAATTAGTTGAAATAATTTAATATCTCATTCCCTAAAGTAAGTTTCAAATTCAAATTTTATCAATAGAAGATATTCATATTTTGAGAGTTTTATCCTCAATTAGATCAACAAATTCGATATTAGAATTGTAATGACATATATGGCAGAAAATTATAGCAATGAGTAAATGGGTCATTTGAGTAATTGCCAATTTATCAATTGGAACGATCTTATTACTAGTTTGGACCATTTAAGATTCATTTAGGAAAAGAAGGCCATTTAAAATTCTCTTCCCCTGGGCCCCACTCACACGACATACACATACCTATACACCTCTATATACAATATGTAAATAAATACAAAAGAACATATACATGCATATACATGGACGTACTATAGTAGGAGTCTAGGAACAAACCAAATAAGATCATGCTCTATAATGTTTCATATGCCGGAAATGTATGTAAAGGGTTAGGTGAGTAATGTTGGACTTTAAATTTGTCCCAAAAAGTTTTAAGGACATTTCATAAGTCCGGGAACTTGATAATGGAACAGAATATTGGAAAACTCATCGATATTTCTGTATTGGACCGTAAAATATATATATATATATATACGGTTAAATACATTACGAGATGTTTTTCCATACTTTCCGCATTCAGTTCTAGCAATTTCTGCACCTTCTGATCGACCTGAACAGAGAGTCACTCTTACCTAAACTCTCCCTCCGAAATGGAGTAAGAGATACCGAAAATAGAGGACCCTTATTCGGTAAGCATCCCAGATCAGAGGTACCTCTAACTGGGGGATAACAACCGGTTGCGGTACCGGAGGAGCTTCGGGGGGAGTAAGCGGGTCCTCCGGCAATGGGGCNCATTCAAGCGACGATACAGAAGAAGAACATATGTATATTGAAGGTAGATTGCGAATGGAACTGGATGAAATAAGAACCCCGATGAAGAATTTTACGAAAATCAGAAGGGAGAGCCGTAATTAAAGATGGTAAGTATTAGATCGATTTTTGGCGATGGGACGCCGTAACCTTCCGTGCTCTGAAACTCGACCGACCCCACGACTGATCGAAAACCCGGAAGTGGAGTCCCATTGAACTTCCAAGTCTTCAAACGGATCGATCCCGTGATGATGGGGTCGAGAATTCGAAGGGTTAATTTCCACCAACTATCTTTACGTGACTTTCCGTCTTCTGGGAATCACTGTGCGCTCGTTTTTCATAGTGGACTCGTTATATGATTTTACTGCACATACTATGATTCAATTTCTTCTGGGTAAAAATTGCTGACGTGATTCACATTTGTAGCGTGGCTTAACATATCTACACGTGGTTATTTAATCAGGTTTTATGTAGTGGAGATGTGTGCGGCTCCACCGTAGCCAATTCGACGTCCATCCGCCCTATACGTCTCTGCTTCGATCTTCTACTGCTTCATGATGCTTGATTATGACCACCCTATTTCTACTTCTAGAAAAGGTTAAGTATCTTTTTCGGAGGGAAAAAAATTCATCTCTTATTATCAAAATATTTGGCATGTCTCATTAATTTGGTGTCGGATTCACAAAAGGCGAATCAAGAAATTTATATTAAAATAATAGATATTAAACCATCGGCATGATATATCCGTGAAACGTGCATTAATAAATGACGGTTTGCATGTATCATCCAAAATAAAATTGAATATATTTAAAATTTTCAAAATTTACCCATCCTTCAATTTTTTTCTCAAAAAATCTGTCTTAATATATATAATTTAAATCACTAAGCTATCAGTGCAATTTTTTCAGGGGTTCAGTAGAATAGATTAACTAATTGCTTATTCTTCCGATCAATCATACTGAATACTCCATAGTATACCACACTTTCCACCTCCACTTGGCAAACTGAACACGTTTTAGTATTTAATAATATGCTTAAAATCAAATTAAGGGCCTACAGTGAAAGGTGATTAAGATCTGTAATACTATTGAATTTCTGTTTATTTATTATTGGAGATATAAAAAACATTAGTGAAATTCCCTTTTGTCACAAATTTCGTGGCTTGTCGAGTATTTTTGAGAACGTAATGATGGCGTCCTTGATAATTGCAGCCGACGATCCAAAATTCTGAGTGGGAAAGGCTAGTACCGATTCTCTTCACACAGTAACATTTATTAAATTAGTATAATGAATCATCGACCATAAATTATCTAACATAATTCACATATACTTACACTAAATAATATTTTAAATTAAATATATATTTTTATAATAGAAAGAATTTATATTAAAAAATTCATTTATAATAAAAATAAAAGTACAGTGTACCCTTCCAAATCGGAACTTGTTCCAGAGTCAAAAGTCTAAGCTAATAGTAGTTCATATGCATCACGGGCACTAGTCACATGTTAGGCTTTTTGAATCAGTGGATCCAGTTTCAAGAGGGCTGTGGATGGATTGCTAAGGGTTCCAATTATAAAAAACACTTTGTGAGTTATGAGTTGATGGGATAGGAAGAAAAATAAAATGATATAAAAAAATCTCATAAATTAAAAATAGAACTTAGAACTTCTTATATCGGATCAATGGAGGGAACACCAATTACTCCCTTTCTGGCGGGGCTTATAATTTCTGTCATGTAGGCTCTCAGATTTTTGACTTCGAGCTAATGGCCCCCACACTAGTGGCAATAGTACAAAAAGTCGTCCTCGTTCATCATAATAATAGAGGCCTGGCCGGTGGCAGTTGCTGTTGGGACGCACAGGAAGAGAGCATATAAAGAGAGAGAGAGAGAGAGAGCAACAAGGGCACGGCACGCTATCTTCATAATAATAGCTGAAGTTCTCCAATATATTTGATATTCATAACCCCGAAGAAAGACAATTGATTATCTTCTGCATAGACTCATAAATTACTTGACCAGATCGAGGTCTGAAGCTTGCTGTTTTCGACTCCTTTCTGGACGAAAACTGGAAAACGGGATTGATGACCGGACTTGTCTGGGTTTGCGGTGAGTGTTCTCATTGGTGATCGCTCGGAAAAAAAGTTTTCTTCGATGAAGTTTGTGTGTTTTCGTAGAGATGCGGCAGAGCTAGCAGATGGTCCATTCTGCAGAGCAGTTAAGCGTAAATCCACGGACCACGGGGAAATCAAGGCATAAGATTAGGAGAACAATTCCATTGGTGGGGAGAAGGCTTCCATGACCAAAAAGGTGTAACTCCACGATCATATGATTAAGCGACAACCGATGGCAAGATACTCATGTACTCTTGCACGCAGGCGCACTGTCAAGAGAGCAAATGCCTCTCTGTTTGGGTCAAGTTGACAACCTTATCACGAGTCCTCTCGTGGAGTTCCACTTTTTCCTTTTTTTCCCCTTATCTTTTTGAGATCTGTGGCCTCCATTTCCATTCGTCTCTTCGAACAATTTTGTGGCGGGATTGAGGGTCCTAGAGTAGTCCCCTCTCGCTGTCCCCGCGGAAGCCATTCGCGATCCTCTCGTGTTCGATCACGCACCTGTGAGACAGACGATAAGATCGCGACATGTACTAGTTCTCTTAAAGGATAGATCTCCTCTTCCATTACGAACAAAAAGAAATTCCACCAAAGCATAATCAACGGAAATGAACTCAGCTAGGAACAAAAACCGAATTAACAGCAGCAAAACTTATACACCTCCGACCGGGCCCGGAACTTCCACTCCGCCACTGCTCTGCCAGGTTCGGCCGCCCTCGACTAGGCTGACACGGTGGCTGCGTAGGGCGGGTCGTTTCAGGAGTGGCCCTCAAGATCCGATTCCAACACAGGTTATTGAGAGGATTGCGAGAGTGATTTAATGGGACGGAGGAGTGCATGACAACCAACCAGGGACATGAAGAAACAGTAGATTCCCACTACACGTGTTGTGGGGAAAAACAATTTCATCAACCATTTTTCCGATTCCCATTGGAGATGGAAAACAAGAAATAAAATGGAGGAGTGGCTTTTCCACTTAAATTGCAGTTTAAATGAAGAAATTATAGAGGGTTGAACTTAATTGCACCCATATCATTTTAATATTGAATTTCAATTCTAATTATAACTTCATACCCAAATTGCCCTAATTTTATTACTGGCTACCCAAAGAACTACCCAGTATGATGGCGATTCCAGATATGACTGATGCTCCTACTACCAACCAAACACGTCCTGTCCTTTCCCTGCCCACTCTCTCTTGCGATACACGCGCAAGTAATAACTAATTAAAGTATCTTGCCCGAGCATTACGCACCGACTGTTCTTAAGATTTCCACGCACGAATGACGGTGTTCTTTTAAGAAAAATCTGGCAAGTTTTAGCCCGTCGTGTGGCGTGATGGGGCACCTAATATTCGAACGGTAATGATTAAATGCGATCTCAATAGACAACGGAAGAAAGATGGCAACTTTCTCTTCTGATAGGAAATCGCGTCCAGAATATAGGGTAAGGAAAGGGAGCAGAAGATAAGAAGCAAGTGTGAACTATAGTGATATCACAAACTGAGAAATTAACAGAAGGGTTTATGGGGAGAAATCAAAGGAAAATGCAGGATGGTCTTTGCTTGAGGAAACAGGATCATCAATCGCCCAAGATACAGGGCACGGCAGCAGGGTTAGGGATTACACGGACTCCAAGCTCACACCTTGAACTGAACAACAAGAAGAATACTGCTGAAGATGGATGTTGGAAGAACAGGATCTGCGCGTGCAGACGGCTCAGATATTCGGGGAAAGATTGAGTACTCATCCACCAATTTAATCTTTTAAATAAGAAGAACTAATTCTTTTTAATAATTAATCTCTTGTAAGTTACCTTTACACTTGAACCCGTTTCCGGCCTCTAGTGGGTTTTTTTAGCTCAAAATTTTAGTCGATACAATCACATAATTAAATGAAAGTCCGATAAAAATCACCGAAAATAATTTCCCATTCACACAGTCTGCTAACTCTTCCAAGAGCACCGACCGAATCATAACGAGCGATGAATAAATGGATGCTAATCATCTGAATATTTATTATAATTACTAGTAATAGTTAGAGCATCCCGTATTTTCTAAATGAACCGTTCCGGTTTTGCCTGCACAATTTGTGCTCGCAGCTTGACTTCCGGAGTTGGGGGGTAAAAAGTACCGTCTCCGGTCAGCAATTGACCGGGCAGAGATCACGGGGAAGAAACGGTCATCGTACGCTATCAAGGTTAACGAAAAGAGGGTTTGGTTTACTCGTCGTCATCCTGGATGCAAGATTAGGGAACTCACCGGGGGATCGACAATTGTGTGCAGGGATCAAAACTCGTTGATTTTGAAGAATACGGAGAGTTGATAGCGATAGGGAATCGAATCGTTGGTTCCAAAAAATATTGAGACACAGCTTAGGGGAAAGAGAGGAGGAAAAAAAAAATCTCGAAACTTTGATCCAACGCAACCCATTAGGAATTTGGTATTCAGGGATACGAATCTTTACCGTAGTTGGTTCAGTTGCAACAAGATCAAGACAAGTCGGGATTGTCCGATTTGTGTAAAATTTGGTCCGAGGATGAAGTGAAACCGGAGATCGCTTTTTAAGCCCACCGATCACGTGGAGAGTCTGAGTCCGAACGATCACGGAAACGTTTCACGTTCCTCGATTCCAAGGGAAAAGAGCACCGCCACCGGCCGTGAATGAACAGTACAATCGAATGGAGAGTGGAGGAGGGTCGACGCCTCCTGAACAACAAACAGTTCATTTCTGGATGGAGTATGCGGGAGTTTTGTTTTTTTTCCTTCCATGTAAATTATTAGGTATTTAGAAATCCATTAAAATTGAACTAATTTAGATTGAATTAGCCCCTAATAAGTAGAACTCTCTATTAAGAAAAAAAGGGACGTGAATATATCACAATCCACTTTAGAGTTTAAATGTTATAAAAATTGATTTATCGGTATATGTTTACTATTTCTCCATACCCGACAGCTACATCGGATCAAAATCTCAAAGTGTTTTGGAACGATGTGGAACTAAGAGGAGGTTTATTTACCCAATGATCGGATTTTTCAATCAATTATATTTTAATATGATTCTAGGAATGTAAAATAAAAACGGGTTGCATTTTTCATCACCCCACAAAGTGGATATGTATGATCAAGGAGAGCAGTCTATTAAGCCTACTTGTTCTTGATCTCGATGTGATGGTTGCTCCAATTATTTTCCTGCTCGAATTGATGCGAGCATAAAGGGCGGTTGCTGGGGCATCGGAAAGTCTGGCGGCATCACTTGGAACATGGAAAGGGCATAGAAGAAGTGATATCCTGTTTTCCATCGGGACCATTTGGACCATCGATTGTGTGTCCATAAAGCAAAATATACCCTTTTACTACCTTCCCTCCACTACTTTCAAATTATATATATATATATATAAAAGATAAAGGAGAAGTAGAGAAAATGATAGAATGTAGTGGTGGAAAATCGAAAGGAGAGTGATTAATAATTTTTTATTAAATAATTCAAAAAATTATATTAATTATATGTATATTTATAAATTTATAATAATAAAATTTTTAAAAATAAATAATATTAAAATATTATAAAATTATTTAAATCAAATATAAACTATTTTGGTAATTTAATCTATTTAATTTATTTGATATTCTAAAATACACTTTCTCTCATAATGAGCATTCAATATTACAAAATAGTCATCTTGAATCTTGATCTTCATGGCAACTCTAGTCTAAAGAAACCCCCAATGCAAATCAACCAACACATTTATTCAAAATCCATTTTATATACGGCTGAAAAAATAATTAAAACTCATTTTATATACTGCCGGTAAAACGGTCAATATTTTGCTAATATAGCGACAAATACCTTTTTTTTAATCTCATCGACATAGTGGTCAAATATGCATATATTTAAACACTCGGATTCACCTTGAGTTGTAACTCGCGTAACGAACTCATCGAGATCGAGCTATTCTAATACTATATTAAGTTTATTGTGAGCTCATAAAAGATCGGACTCGTTTTCACCTAAAAACTTAAATGGATAGATTATGGTATATAATATTCTTATAAGTTTATAACATTTTCTTTATTTAATTTATATGTGATCATATATCTCAACACCCGATCTCATGTGCCAATGTGGTCAACTTTGTCATGTGCTATTAAACACTCGCCTTTAACAACTATTTATGAGTATGGTATTTTTCTTCCGATTTCATATGAGGGAGACAACTAATCTTGAGCAAAGCAATTTTTTTTCGTATTCGGTTTATATCAACTAACCATGAACAGGGTTTTTGAACTCGGATTGAGTGAGGTATGAGCTCAACAACTCTTATATTATATTGAATTTATTGTGAACTCTTAAAGGATGGAACCTGTTTCCACCTAAAAGCCTAAGTTCATAGGTAGTGGTATCCAATTTTCTTATAAGTTTATAATATTTTTTTTATTTAATTGATATAAAATTGCATCTCTTAATAACCAAATTCGAATTTGAAAGGGAAAGTCACACACAGGCTGGTCTCTCTCTTATTGTTAATTAATGAGAAAAATGAAGGGCCCAAAAATTATAAATTCATATATTTTCGTTCTTCTCCCGACCAAACATCTTGTAGTAACTTACTTACCACCTAGTCTACTATAGTAATTGCCATCGATAACTATCAAAATATGCAAATAGTTGATGACAATTTTACGAATTTGAGATTATTCGTCATATCTTTTCTTAAATAATAATAAGATTCTATATTCAAATTTAGTGAAAAAAAAATTCATGATAGTAAAAATTTTACCCCCTTTGGACTGACCTATGTCCGACATGAATAAGCAGTACTTGGGATTTTTGAATAAATATGTATACTAGAAAGGAAAATGATATGCAAATGCCCCCCAGTTAATTTCATAGTCTTGGAGAGCTTATTGAAACAATCAAATAGTAAGTTGGACGGTTAATATGAGTTAATTTAGATGATTATATATCAATTCTTTTAAATAAGATTATTGGTTTGAGTTTTATGAAAGAGAAATATCTATATTAAACGAGTATTATTTTTAAGTTGACAATAATTTAATTTGAATTTGAATTAATTAATGCGAATAGAATTTCTTGAAATCATGAATATAGGATCATGATTTTATTTCCTTAAAATAGTTTTTTCTTGACCACATAATTCACACAAAATAATTTTATAAGTAAAATAATATATGTATTTTAAATTTGCACGATGCCTCAATATGTATCAGAAAAACTAAAAGTTCTTTCTGCAAAAATATATATGTATATATATATATTCTCTTCCACGACAAACTCTGACAAAATACTATTTTCTCAGAAAATCGTGGCATCACCTTTTCACTGTAAGGTCAATTTTAGTTGACTGGACAAATTGACGAAACTGCCCTTCCTCCATGACACCCCAAGAGGCATTACTAGCATGGAACTTACTTCATCAAACCGTAATTCCAGATCAAATTTCGCTGCTCATAGTTTTCCATAAGTAGGGATCAATCACCACATTGGATTGAGCAACCAGAAGTTTCCGACAAATCCTCACGTGAAGCATATGTGACCTAATTAAGCTAATTACATATAAAGGTAGTAAATTTTGACATGGCATAAAAGGACGGTCTAGGTACAATACAAAAAACTGTGACTAGTATGATATTTTCGGACCATGTGAGAGATCGTACCATGCTAGCACAACACAAAAATAAATCATACCATGTTGATATGACCCAACAAATGATGCTGATATGAAAGTGTGGAAATAAAATTTATAATAAAAAGAAAATTGTAAGAAAAATTAAAGGATTGATTAATTATGCACTTATAATTATATTTTAATATTTTATTCAAAATAATGGAAAAATTATTTTGAAATATAAACTATGTAAATTTATTTTTTAAAATAATTATTTGTGTAATTAGTAATAAAACAAGACCGCCCAAAGCTAAACAAATAATACTATATAATAATTATTTTTCGGGCTATCGAGATAGTGAGCTATACTAGCTTGAATTGCCAACTCTAATTACAGATAACTCAAACAAATGCTTTATATAATACTATGAATTTGTATTGAATTCTACCGATTTTTCAAACACGGGGATATTGAGTTAAGTCCATATAAGGGATGCACCTTAGATTTGGTTCTGATCTGACATTTATATGAGTGATCGAGCACCATCATAATGATTTAATTAGACAAATTTTATATTGAAAAATATCAAAATAAAATCTGAAAAATATAAAGATCTCAAGAGCGCTACTAGATTCAGTTTCTTATAAACCCGACCCAGCATTGTAGTGGGATGATGTAGGTTATGTCTGATGTTTGAGTCAAACCCTAAGTACCGTTCATGAGACTCCAAAGGGTATCACCCCCGTGCCAATCTCTTACTGGTTCTCAATCTAGTCTTCTATTTGCCGTGATTCTACATAAGATTCCCATCTTTATTCCACCGAAACATCCCAATTTGACCAGCATTTTCGTCAGGCCATTTGAAATAGTTCGACAGATCTCCATCAATCCGAGAGCAGCCTCCGGAGATAATCACCATCGATTATTTTCTTCAAGTATTTGATATATATATATGTTTATATTTCAAAAATTATTTCACTGACGCATTTTTCTTTTGGACTTTCACCCTTCTGTTGAATATTTCCATTTGCACCAGATTCAATTTTTTTTCCAATTTCCACTCGTCCAACAACTGTCCACGACAAAAAAGAAAAAAAAACAAAAAGTAGGAAGTTCCCTGAACCAATTTGTAATAGATTAGTATGATCAAGTCTTTGTCGACACCTCTTTTTT
Source organism: Sonneratia caseolaris (assembly GCA_900006705.1). Lineage (NCBI taxonomy): Eukaryota > Viridiplantae > Streptophyta > Magnoliopsida > Myrtales > Lythraceae > Sonneratia > Sonneratia caseolaris. The sequence continues at coordinate 1,105,520 of CXYZ01004574.1, read as the reverse complement.
GACAATTTTATTCCATATTGTATTCATTTCTTGTGGACCGATGCGTGCATCGATCAGAACTCGAAAGGAAATAAATATTCCCGATTCTGATTGGAAAATGGAGGTATAATATGCTCAATCAATTAACTCCCTTGTCCAGTTCTCCAAGCTAAATCCAGTTGCATGATGTTGACAATTGTCAGCAATGTGGGTAAATAATTACAAAACATCAATGTCAAGATTCTGGTACTGTTATGAGCCCGAGGCTCAAGGTGATTTGTGGGCCTAGAGAGGGTCAGGTCAATTCAATGGCCCGGTCCAAATCGTAACTGGGCTAGCCCATCAGGATGCCCATGTCGTCTGATAGCCCCCGTATGCATGGGTTTGTGCGCATCATATGATGATCAAATGATCCCAATCGTGGGAACAACCAGGAGCCATGGACTCGGACCACTTCTTATATCCCAAGCCCCGGCAGCGGGCTCTGGAAGCTGCTCGGGACGAAACCCATATGTGTGTGGCAAATCCGATCCACTCGAGAAATTGCAATTGTCGAACCGATCCTATTCCTTTCCCAGGTAGAAGTGCTAAGTCTCCATCTTCTCGGTTGGGCAAATTCAGACAGCACATTCTAAATCAATATAGTTTATGGATTCCATATATCGAAATTCTCTTCTGCAGTTGAACTACTGAGCCCTTAAACATGTGAAAAGTTCTCAGAGCAATCCAACGTAATCCTGAAATCTATCCACCCCGCTGGTCGCGTCCCCACATTGGACTTGACCCAACGGAGCTCTCCCTTCAACGCCCATCCTCGTACCCTCCCGCCACCTCCTCCTTTTTTTCTTCTTGTTCTTCTTTGTCCTTCAGATTCATTCCCCTATCTCTATCCGCATCTCCACAATGGATGCGCTCTCTTCTTCCCTATCCCTTCGGCAGGGCATCTGCAATGGTGGGTCGGTCTCGGTCTTCGGCTTCTCCCTGAAATCCATGAGCTTTCCTGCTCGTGAGCGGAAAAGACGCGGCCTTGCGGTCACCAGAGCCTCCGTTATCGTCGAGAAAGAGACCCAGGAGGCCAAGACCGCTTTCCTGGTCATTGGCACCAGAGGAAGGTACTATCTTGATCTTTCTGGTTACTCAAATCTCTGGTAAATTGGTCGATTGTAGTCTTAGTCTAGCTCAACTTTGGTTAGCTCGAAGCTGTTCTTGCAATTGACTGCCGCACATTCGATGAAATGCCTCAATTGAGTTGCCTACTTTGTTTATGACCTGAAAGTTCCTTCACGGTTGACTTTATCTGAATGTCTGTTACTCGCATTGTATTTTGTGTTACTGGTTTTTTTTAGTGGAATTTATTACTGTTTAATTCACCTGCTTGTAGATGGGGCCACGGTATTTCAGCTATACCAATTGGATTTCTCCATTTCCTTCTAAAAATATCATCTTGCGATCATTTACTAAGGTAGCTCAACCATTTCGTCCGTGTTCATAGTGAAAGTGGATAATAAGGTTCCTCTCTTCCGCATTCAGCATTTAATTTCTGGTCAGTAATAGTAATTTTCTTGGACATCTGGGCCCTTTTCTGAAATCTTTTGCCATAGTAAATTCACTAGACTTCAGTTGGTAAATATGAAGAGTATTGCTTGCATAATGGTGTTTTGTTTCGACTCCTTTCATGTACGTGGAAAGAGCCATTGGTGTTATGAGGAACCAGATAATGTGTAACAGGAGCGGATGTTATGCTTCCAGGAAGAATAGCTTCCTGTTTTTGAGCATAAAGTATACGTTGGATTCATTTATTCTGCAATTTTTCCCCCAGAAATGATGACAAGGTTTCTTACTCTCAAAAAAAAAAAAGGAAAAAGAAAAAACCTTCTGGAATACAAATGCAGGGCTTTACTGAAGTTTCAAGAATGTAACTTGTTCTGTGTCATATTGGATCCCTCCCTTTAAACTATTTTTGCACTACCTTCCATGACTATCTATATGGATTCTATTTTAGGACAGCCCATTGGCACTTGCTCAAGCTTATGAGACAAGAGACAAGCTGAGGTATATACACCCTGAACTAGCGGAAGAAGGAGCCATTGAGGTCAAGATTATAAAAACTACTGGGGACAAGATTCTCACACAACCGCTCGCTGATATTGGAGGGAAGGGACTATTTACTAANAGACAAGAGACAAGCTGAGGTATATACACCCTGAACTAGCGGAAGAAGGAGCCATTGAGGTCAAGATTATAAAAACTACTGGGGACAAGATTCTCACACAACCGCTCGCTGATATTGGAGGGAAGGGACTATTTACTAAAGAAATAGATGAGGCATTGATAAATGGAGAAATCGACATTGCTGTCCATTCCATGAAAGATGTTCCTACATATTTGCCCGAGAAGACCGTACTTCCTTGCAATCTTGAAAGAGAGGATGTAAGAGATGCGTTTATTTCTAAGGCTGCAGATTCGCTTGCTGATCTTCCTGCTGGAAGTATTATTGGCACTGCATCCTTGCGGAGAAAATCACAGATACTTAACCGATATCCCTCACTTAGTGTGAGTCTACATATTTTGGCTACATTTTATTCTCAAAGTCCTGATGATGTGTTGTCTGGGTTACTTTACGGTTCCTCGAAATGTTTCACTCATGAAGAATCAGAGATGGAAAGTTTTTCTTTTCTTTTTAAGCTCATTTCCTTAGAAACATTCTGTTGTCCTCCATATGTAGGGTATTGGAATGATCTCCTTTTTTTCACAAGGTCATATAAAATGAGGCAAAGTTGTGTCAGGTGCTTAGTTGTTGGCCTTGAATTATTGCTCTTTTTGGTAGAAGCATACCTCTCTATTGACTGTAACAAAGTTGGGGGAAGAAAAGCTTTCTAAATATGCAAACCCAATGAAAACTGGTACAGTTCTTCCTAACTAAATGGACTAGCACCAAATTGTGCCAGTCCAAATAGGGAATTCAATTGCATGTTCCACTTCTTTGACTGAGGCAAATTTAATGACTTGGTTCCTCATGTGGTATCATTTTCTATTACATTTATTCAGATTTTGGCTTGGTTTGGTTTTCAGGTACAGGAAAACTTCAGGGGAAATGTTCAAACTCGTCTGAGAAAGCTTGATGAAGGAGTAGTTCATGCAACACTACTAGCACTAGCTGGATTGAAAAGGCTGAGCATGACAGAGAATGTGACTTCCATTCTCCCCATTGAGGATATGCTTCCTGCCGTAGCTCAAGGTGCCATTGGAATTGCCTGCAGAAGCAATGACGAGAGGATGGTATATATTCATCTTATTGAATTAATGCTATTGGAATGGTAAAAATTGAATTGTGGATAGTATTCCTAGGTTTTCGATTGGTTTATTTTGATATTTTCATTTTGAAGGCTAATTACTTGGCTACACTGAACCACGAGGAGACAAGATTAGCAGTTTCATGTGAACGGGCATTTTTGGAGACATTAGATGGTTCATGCAGGACTCCTATTGCGGGATATGCTTGTAGAGATGAGCATGGAAACTGCCTCTTCAGGGGATTGGTTGCATCTCCTGATGGGACTCGTGGTGAGTACCCGTTTAGTGTGCTATCCATTAATAGGCTGCTAGTTGTGGTCAATTTTCCAATTTGTGGAATCAGTATTTGAAAACATGACCTTTTCAATTTGGTCACTATGTTGTCCTGGACAAAGGAGACCAACCCATGCTTGTTCTCTAGAATGTAATTCTCTCCGATCCATTACCATCCTGTAAGTCCATGGATGCTGATAAATTCACATGCAAACTCATACATTGGATTGTCAAGTTCTGTGTGTGCAAGGAGGAATTGAAGCTATAATCTTGTGAACTAACCCTTGGGGTTCAGAGTCAAGTATGTTATAATATTTTTTTTATTAATTTACTTGAGCTAATTCACACATTTTACTCAATTGTTTCATATGATTCAGTCCTTGAAACATCAAGAAAAGGACCTTACGCGTATGAAGACATGATTCTGATGGGGAAGGATGCAGGCAAGGAACTTCTCTCAAGGGCAGGCTCCCGGTTTTTCGATTCTTGACAAGTCCAAAGATCAAAGACCAGGAAGAGGATTAAATTACAGTTGCTTTACAGCCGTGTTGGGTGATACCCGCCTGAGCTTGCGAGCGAAATGACCCTCTGTTAGAGTGTAGCGCATGTGTTGTGTGTTCTAAACCAGAAGATTTTGCTGGCGATTGATTCGGGAACGATCAGATTATTAGAAAATTTTTTTCCCCACTTTTCCCCATTTCTTCGACTTTGCATGATTAGGAAAATTTGTGCTAATTTCTCTGTATCAATTTAAATGTATTTGTTGAACGAGTTCATGGATGTAGAGTTACATGACCTTGGCATAATCTGGGCATATTTTGAGCTAGTTTTCTTCTTCTTTTGATAATTTGAGTATAACAAACATGGTAGAACAAGCAAAATCTGGGCATACATAAGGACAGGAAGCCTGGTTTAAGCATCAACGCCAACGTTCTTGGGGATAAAATTCTGGATTCAAAAATTACATTGAAATATTCACCAGGCAGCAGCAGCAGATAAATGTATATGACATGAAATTAAGGATATGAATGTACACTGTCAAATTACCAATTTGATTTTATCTGTTTTTTAATAAATTATCTTAATTCATCTTCTTATATTAATATTGATTTGTGCCCTCAGCGTACCAACATTCTGGGTCCATCTGCTATTGGTGTATACAGATTGTGCTAAGGATATGAACATACCATAAATTTCTTTTTATCATAAATTTTGCTTATATAACTAAGACATTAATTTGAAGGCCAATGGGTATTACTGTCTTGTCATTATTATTGTTATTGGCATTGTTAAGTCAAAGAATCCTTCAGATCCAAAATCAATCATTAAATATAAATTAGCACATTCCCACATCCGAATGCAAAAGTAGGCTTTGGGAAATATCAATCTACACCTCCGAGTTTCGTTTTCATTTACAAGACACCCTTTATGACTTTGTTTCATTCCAAACTCAGCCCTACCCTCTTGAATACACTCTCAGATTTCACGACCATGTGGTTGGGGCTTCTCGGAGTCGAAGAGGCGGAGACGAAGGATATGGTGACCTCATGAAGTGGTTTGAGGCGACTGAAAGCCTCAAAGAAGCGCGGGTTTAAATGAAATTGGAAGAAATCGTCTGGGGTTAAGATGGAATTATCGCAACACTGAACACCATTTTGCAAATAAAGACAAAGGGGAAGACAATAATATTCCATTAAACAGTGATGAAGACCGAGATCTGACCAGGTCGAAGGGGTTGGTGTTTACCTCACTCCTCGCTCCCTCAGTCTGTACTCTCTACACACTCTCCGCTTCTCTCAGCTTTCACGCGATGCCCGTCAACACCAGAGACCCCGTGCCGCCGCCGGTGATCGGCAAAATCGGCCCTTACACTGTCTTCATGACCCCACCCTCCACCCCCAAGCCCTCCGGGCCGGCAGTCAGTTCCCCCACAAGCACTGTTCATCCTCAGGTTCAGGCTTCCCCACCGCCACCTGTCCTGCCTCCGCCCCAGCAGTTCGAGAAGCCGGTTCCCTCTTATTCCCTCCAAGACGGCTCCATCTCGGGGTTCGTCAAGAGTGCCGTCACTAAAGTGCAGAATGGTAGGTCTTCCGTGTTTTCCATGTGCACTGTGGACTGATTCGTCGTCTTTTTGAGCCAGAAGAATCAAATATCTGGAAAAGCTGGTCTTGTCTCACATTTTCTCTGTTTAAGCAAAGAAGATGAATTGCCCAGGACATAATTTTGCAAGTAAATCTTCGTTGTAATGTAATAAGTAAAAGGTGAACTTCTTCTTGTCCGTTTCAATCTTGTAAGTGATGCTCCGCCATTCCAAATCTTGATGGTACTATGTGTTTTATTCGACATTGATACTGTCAAATCTGGTGCAGCTCATTCAAGCTTGGATGACCGTTTGGCAAGTTGGTTCGGGCTGAACCAGTCAAAGTACCAGTGGGCATTAGATGATTATTACAACAAGAAGGTTATGGTGAGGAAATGCATGAATTCTACTCTTGATATCGATCATTTATGTTCAGGGTCCTCATTGTAGGGACAGATCTCTATGACTCTATGCATTTTTCCCCCTGTTTTCAACTCTGGATCTCTCAGGAATCTGATTTACTTTTACAATCTCTTGGTTTGCGCATTGGAAATGAGAAGGTTGCAGATTGACATCAAATCAAAGTAATGTACAATGCATATTGCATGTTGGCACTCTCTCAGCCTGTGCAAACCATGTGATGCCAATCTTTTAAGCAAGTACTTTCTCATAATTCATTTTTTGTGTGAGACCCAATTTATTACAATGAGTGTAAATGGCCCCAGAGACCTGGTATTCACCTAAATAAAAGCCTATGGTATTTCAAGAATATGAAGCACTTGAGTGCTTCAAGATAGAACTAGGTGGACCTTGATAATTGTTCAGGAAGTTATTGCCAAGTTTCTTGAACACCTGATATTTTTGGCAATTTTCTTAATGGTTTAAAAAATCCAGCATTTGTGACTAGCTACCTGAAGTCATCAATGATTTGGCTGCCGGTGGGAGGAAGATGCTAGTGGTGCTTGGTTTCTGGAAGGTTGTATTTAAAAAGATGAACAGCTATAAAGTGTTTCACACTGAGGCCCTGAATATCCAGAATTAAACAAAGTGGAGAAGATATTGTTACCATTGCCCTTTTTTCCCATGTTTTGCATGAGGAAGTGAAGAGAATTGTGTCACTTTGAATGATGATTCTGGATGTGTAAATAGTTTGTGGTTTACAGTCCTATTTCAGCATTTATTTTGTTTATATATACAGCAAACAAAAATAGTTGCTTTGTTTATGTGCGTGAATGAAATCTTGACTATCAAATAATGCATGCCACACAATCATCATCCCTTGATTGATATCAGTGCGTTATTTAGCTTATGTTCAACTTCGTGTACTCTTTCCCAACTTGAACTAGGCTTTAACTGCTTAAATGACTGTAGGAAATGGAAGGGGGCAAAGCTAAAGAAGTAGCATCTACCAAGCTTCAGAATGTATGAAATGCTCTTGCAGGTAAACTCAGTATGCCCTTTTCTTTCGCGTAAATTACACAAACCACCCAGCCTTATACCAAATACAGAATATGCCAGCGATCTTCATAGTGTTAGAGATAGCTGTTAGAAGTCCTGGCAGGCCAAATAGCCTTGCATCTTTCAGCTAGCTGATCAGCGAGTTGCCAATTTATGTGGACTTTCTAGGACAGATATTTACTGGTCAGGTCACTCGAATGATATCGCCTGTAGAACTTCATCAAATGCTTTGGTTTTACGTCAACATTAGCGCCTTTCTTGTCTTCAAGTGAACAATAGACAACTGGTTGTGCAAACTCTTGAAATTGCTTGGTTGGTGTGCAGAAAGTGTATGAAATGGAGGCCAACCCTTTCTTCGCAGTTTTGCTTTCCCATGTTCAGACATGTCATTTTGTCAGGGAAATGACTCGAGCACCTGAGACTACTGGAAGCCGGCCCTTCTCTTCCCAAAGATTTTTGTCAATACATGTGTATCTGATCTTAGTCATTATGGTTGATTCTTGTATTTCTGATGCTCTGAATCGAATAGATAGATTACTGTGAGCACTATGAAGTTTGCCCGCGAGCTGACTGATGTTTATGTGGGACATGTATGGAAGTCTGTTCTAGCTGATATTCATGTTGTAGTACTCCCTTTATTTGTTCTGGTTGTCTGTTCTAACTCAAATTCCTGACCGACATTAGGCTTCTTTAATACTACAAAACTACAAACATACTTTAATTAGTTAACATTTTCAGTGATTAAGTCGTCTTTTGTTTTCTATTTGGAAAAGTGTATCTTATATTAATAACCAGAAACTATGTGTGCAACTAAGTCAGCTAAGTACAAGCCCTCCGATTAATAACGTACAATCCTGGAGCAATCACAAACCTATGACTGGAGAGCCGTTTCGAAATGACAGACGAGGAAACGAGCTAATCTGGTCTCAAAAAGAGGTCACAATGGCCCAAGCCAGCTCCTGCAACGTCCGAGGCTTCCTATGGAAGATCCTCTTCTTTGTCGATAGCCAAATCGTGTGTATGTAAGAATGCCAAGCAATCTTCATTATCCGATCCTCTAAGGCTTCAACAGCACCTCGTGACACATCCAAGCTCCGCCCCTCTAAAGCCCCAACAGCATCTCGGCCTCCGCGGCCCATTCACCCGCAGGACCTTGCACGCCAATAGCAGCCAGCACCTTCAGCCATACTCCTCGTATGACCAAGTATGTTAAAAAGAAAAAAGAGGTCTTTCGTTTTTGCATTTCCCCCCCTTCACTTTTTGTAATAACAGTTGTTTACACCCCCATACAATCGGCCCAAGAACACATGCTAGACAAGGGCATTATTATAGTGGAATTTTTGGAATATCGGATATCACGACCGGATAAATATCAGGAGTGTCGGTGATCGCTCACAACCGCTGGTTTTGAGATTGTCCCTAGTGTCCGACGGGCAAGTGGGTCCTCAAGGAACGAAGAAGAAGAAGAAGAGGAAGAGACAGAAAAGAATCATAAGAAAAACTCGTAGGAAGGGAAGAAGTTCTGGTTCGGTTGGTCCTTTCAGTCCAGTACTCATTAAGAGTGTTCAACATTTTACTTTAGTGAGCTCAGTCCTTACAAAGATTTTCTTAGCCAAGATTTAACCGGTCGGTTACTACGAAGCATGGCTACGAGCCAAACCGTATTACGATCCAGCTATCTGTGCAGCTCCATATCAACTGCAAAAGGTTTTGCCCTAATGATTTCAAAACCGCCATTAAACTTTAGATTAAGATTTAAAAGTAGGAAAGTTGAGAGACCCAATGAAAAATCCTCTTGGAAACTTAGTGCAGCCCACGTATAAACTGGTGTCAATTAATGCCCCCACCGTGTCGCGCGGTTCAACTTAGGATCCTATCAACCCTCCTGTCAAGATCCACTGTATATTAAAAATGAAATGTACTAATGAACGGTGGGCCGGTGGCTCGTGGGGCACGTTTTCAACTATATATATATATATATATATGTTGTTCATGGATACAATAATAGATAATATAGCTTTTTTTTTTTAGAAGAAAAGATTTTGTAAGATTTAATAGATTCATAAATGAAAGGTGATTTATGTGGAGAGAAATAGAGCATATGACCCAGTGCGAGATCGCGACAAGTAGGTGTTGACTTTCTGGCAACTAGAAATTCTGGGTCTCGTTGGAGTCTCTGCCGACAATCCAACTAGATTTCCAAACCGGTCTTTGGCGGCATTGACATGACGATTACGCAAACTCGTCGTAGGCAAATTTAACCGGAAATGCACACGGGGGCTCGAGGTGCCGGTTGATGTTATCTTTGTGTTACCATCGGGGGGGACGATACGGAAAACAAATCGACCGCCAATGCGACCAGGACGTAATTTACAATTTTCGAGATCCAACTTTCGTGTGCATCGATCCCCATCAACCGGTTGAGTAACGGCGCTGTATGTGTCGTAATGTAGCTCCTTAATTATATAATATGGGCTGAAATTGGCTGTCCATATATATATATATATAAAATATTCTTAGGTGGGATGGGTTACATTTTTTTATATACATGGACTTAACATCCACATAACATATACTATATATTGCATATGAAGACGTGAAGTTTATCATCTATATGTACAAGTGCAACTCGCCTCTTGCACAGAGGTAAGCATCTTACTTTGAAGGACGCTGAAGAAGAAAAAGTACTTGGGCTCTAATGAAGACATCCTTGACTGACAACTACGGCACCCGTCGGAACGCCATGCCCGGTTTCCTCCTCCTCCTGTTGTCCGTGATCGTGCCGGAGATCGCTTCTTCAAGAACCACCGTGAAGAATCTACCGGGTTTCGATGGCGAACTTCCTTTCAGATTGGAAACTGGGTGAGTCTGCAGATCAACACACAAGTCAGACGATCTCCATCATCAGCTTAATAATGCTGTGAACTTCCTTACATATGTATATATATATATGTGTGTGTGTGTGTGTGTGTTACTGAACAGCTACGTCGGAGTCGGTGAGACGGACGATGTTCAACTGTTCTACTACTTCGTGGAGTCCCAGAGGTCCCCCTCGCTCGACCCGCTGATGCTTTGGCTAACCGGTGGCCCGGGCTGCTCCTCCCTCGTCGGCCTCCTTTACGAGAGCGGTAATACGGTTTTCCTCCTCCCCCCGTCTTTTACTTTTGCTGGTAGAAACAAAGTTACTCAACAGACTAACGTGCGTGTCCAGGTCCTCTCGGCTTCGTCTACGATGGATACAACGGAAGCTTGCCGTCGCTTCGTCTGAACCCGTCTGCCTGGACTAAGGTCGTCGATCATTTTCTCTCTTCTCTTCAGTCTCTTGTACTACAACTCATCTCTTACAAGCAAGTAGCCAAACTCTTTTAACATTTTCCTCTCCGGCCCTTCGAAATCAATGCATTTGGAGGTCACATATGAATGAGCCGTCTGTGTAATTCAGAAACTCAGCATCATCTACGTGGATGCCCCGGTCGGGACCGGATTCTCCTACTCGGAAACGCAAGAAGGTTACATCACGGGGGACCTTAGGGGGTCGCAGCTCACCTACCAGTTCCTGAGGAAGGTCGGTAAATCTCTTCCCCGGATTTTCTCTCTGCTTTTCATAAAATGGAATTTCGCTCCCGACACCGTTCGAATTAAATTTGACTGTCGTGCAGTGGATGGCCGACCACCCACAGTACAGGTCAAACCAAATGTACGTCGGCGGTGACTCCTACTCCGGCATCATTGTCCCTCTCGTCGTGCAACACATTCTCGACGGTATGCACATATGAGAAAACTCAGGGTTTCTATCTGTCACCATCCGAAGTTTTGACAAAATTTCTCCTTATTTTCATAAAAATTAAAATTTCTAAACTTATTATACAACATTATAATTTACATATTTAGTAATAACTTTTCACAATCTAGCAGCTTCTCACCATCACACAACAACACATACGTCTCAACTTATAGTTATTACCAAATATTTCGGGTCATAACATTATATATAGAACAATATACTATTTGATAATACCCTATTAACAATTTGTCTTAGTTGATCCATAAATCAAATTTGGCTATTTTGCTCAATTGAGTGTCTTCCTTATCTGAATTTGTTTTTTTTTTTACAGAGGAGTATGAGTTGTAGCTCAGTAAATACATATTTCCAAAGTGAAATAATATTAGTTTAAGTATAGGTTTTTGCATAATTGTATCTATTATACTAGTTAGTCAAATAACTATGATACATGATTATTAGCCGACTAACTAACTCCATACAACCTATATAATATAATGTATGTAAACATTCATGTCAAACAATAACTATGGAGTTGCACTATTTCTACGAAAGAGTTATGATAGTGCTGATACTCTTCTCTTCCCAAACGGTACCATAACTCTACATCTCAATCAATCTCATAATATTCTCCTTTCCATATCCTTCACCTTCGCATGCAATCGCGGGGGCTGCCTGTTATCCTTCGATGGTAAAAATGGACTCGTTACTCTCAAGTCTCTCTCTTTTCTTACCTCTTCTCTCTTCTCTTTTTTTTTTTCTTCCGAACGGGTCCTAAAAGGGAGTCACCTCACATATTCTGCTGAAGTCACAGAGCCAACATCACTCATGTACTATGCTTATATCCCACTGGAACCTACAATAAATCAGTAAATCCATTTATATTCCATCGCTTAGCTGTCACCATAGTTATATACAAATACAAATAGTAATGCAGATAATTTATGTATGTATGCATGTCTGACTACTATTATTACTTATCATTTTCCTATTCTCTTCATCACTTATTTGAAAGATGCTTACTCGCTAGAAACGACAATTACTTAGATATAATAAATGATTATTTCATAATTAGCATTTACTAATTACTAATCATAAACATAGTATTTTACAATAGAAAAATGTACTCACAACCTATTAATTGACTAATCATGATATAGGATTTTCGGGGTGGTTATCCCAGATCTTTCCAATATCTATCATTTTATTCATAGTAAAATTAATACATATCATATAATGATTTATACTTTGACTACATAAATAATCCTTTCACTAATATAAAGGATTTACACCCCACATANACATTCTCGACGGTATGCACATATGAGAAAACCCAGGGTTTCTATCTGTCACAATCCGAAATTTTGAAAATTTTTTCCCATGTTCATAAAAATTAAAATTTCTAAACTTATTATACAACATTATAATTTACATATCCAGTAACAACTTTTCACAACCTATCAGCTTCTCATCATCACACAACAACACATACGTCTCAACCTATAGTTATTACCAAATATTTCGGGTCATAACATTATATATAGAACAATACACTATTTGATAATACCCTATTAACAATTTGTCCTAATTGATCCATAAATCAAATTTGGTTGTTTCGCTCAATTGTGTGTCTTCCTTATCTGAATTTTTTTTTGCAGATGAGTATAAGCTGTATCTCAGTAAATACATATTTCCAAAATGAAATAATATTAGTTTAAGTATAGATTTTTGCATAATTGTATCTATTATACTAGTTAGTCAAATAACTATGATACATGATTATTAGCAAACTAACAAACTCCATACAACCTACATAATATAATGTATGTAAACATTCATGTCTAATAATTACCATGGGGTTGCATTATTTCTACGACAAAGTTATGGTGGTACCAATACTCCTCTCTTTCCAAACGGTACCATGACTCTACACCTCAATTAATCTCATAATATTCTCCTTTCCGTGTCCTTCACCTTCGCATGCAATCGGGGGGGGGTTGCTTGTTATCCTTCGGTGGTAAAAATGAACATGTTGCTCTCAAGTCTCTTTCTTTTCTTACCTCTTCTCTCTTGTCTTTTTTTTTTTTTTCGATCGGGTCCTAAAAGGGAGTCACCTCACATATTCTGCTGGGGGTCACAGAGCCAACATCACTCATGTACTATGTTTATATCCCACTGGAACCTACAGTAAATCAGTAGATCCATTTATGTTCCATCGCTTAGCTGTCACCATAGTTATGTACAAATACAAATAGTAATGCAGATAATTTATGTATGTATGCATGTCTGACTACTATTATTACTTATCATTTTTCTATTCTCTTCATCACTTATTTGAAAGATGCTTACTCGCTAGAAATGACAATTACTTAGATATAATAAATGATTATTTCATAATTAACATTTATTAATTACTAATCATAAACATAGTATTTTACAATAGAAAAATGTACTCACAACCTCTTAATTGACTAATCATGATATAGGATTTTCGGGGTGGTTATCCTATATCTTTCCGATATCTATCATTTTATTCATAATGAAATTAATACATATCATATAATGATTTATACTTTGACGACATAAATAATCCCTCGAACTAACTTCCATAGATATATGTATATATATATATATATAAGGCTAAAAAGGATCATAACCTAATTAGTTATATATATATGTATAGATATATATATTTTTAGAGCTCAAAGAAGGGAATGGAAAGTNTTTTAGACCATATAATATGTGGCGAATATTATTTATAAGCCTGGCCGGCACGACTGGAAAATCTTGGCTCAGGTATGGTACATTCATATTTCAAGCCACCTGTCCGAATTAAAGAAAACAATTATTTCAAAAATAAATTAAAATAACTTTGCCCTTCTCATCGAATTTTTAAATGTTATAATCTAATTTTTACGTTACTTTTAAGAAATTATTGAAATAAATATTTAAATATAATTAATTATTTTTTTCAATTTCCTTTTAATTTTACTTTTATTTTAAAAACATTTTTATGCTTTGAGCCAACATGAAAATTATTGGACCATACCGGTACAAGATATCATCCTAGTAATCCTAAAATCTTGGCTCATATATGACTTTTTTGTGGCGTACTTGAGCCGTGCCTTTTGTTTTTTACTTAGTCTAATTATTTATTTACTTTACATAAGTGAATAATATTCTATTAGAATATTACAGTAGACCTGTTTTTTTTTTCTTAAAATTAATTTTGACGAGGAAATTACTCCGTGACAGTTATTAGATAATACTCATCCACGTAGTCACCACGATATATTCCAACATTTGGTCACAGGGTTATGTGCTCGGAAATCCAAAGACAGATACATTTGTTGATAACAATTCAAGGGTTCCATATGCCAACAGGCTAACCCTAATCCCCGATGAGCTCTTCTTAGTGAGTTAAACGAACCTTCCCTAGGAGATCCAGAAGCTTCAGGTTTCTATGTTTCCTAAGTTGTGCATCTAACTTCGCCGGAAGAATAATTCGTACTGTTTTCGCTGATTCGAGGCTGCAAACGAGAGCTGCAATGGTGATTTTGTGACGAAGCAGACGAGCAACCAGCGATGCGAAGCGGCCGTTCAGACCATTGCAGAGGTCAGTCCGAGTTACATTTGAACCGAAAAAGCTAACCCAAAAAATCCCCAATTTATATATCTGTTTAAACTTCTGAGTTTGCCATCCGAGTGCAGAAGAGAGAGTATGTCTCCAGACATTTATATATACATATACATATATATATCATGTACCTACCCGCCTAAAATTCACCCCTTTTTTTTTGGGTGGGACTGTGCAGTTGATCAGAGATATCAACTTGGAGCAAGTGACAGAGCCCGTATGTTCTTCTATGTCATCTCCAGAGCCAACTGATGGGGCCGCTGATGGCGAGACTCGAAGATCTCTAAGAGGCCAAGCCTACTGGTGCAGGGTATATGTCTCTCCCGAAACCAACTAGCTCGACGATCTCAACCTTCGTTATGTTTTTGGCTTTCTCGGTTCCTACCGCTTGTTTGGAATAGATTCATGTGTAATGACTCCTGGTGCCGTTAAATTCTTTTCAGAACTATCAGAACGTGCTCGTTGGCATATGGGCAAACGACAAGGCTGTTCGAGAAGCTCTGAACATCCGCGAGGTGGGTTAGACTGTTCCGGCCGGATGGCCCCGAAACATTCCTGAGTCGCCCGAGATATCTGCAATAATAATGAAGGGCTTAAGATGGATTTCAGGGGACGAAGGATATGTGGAAGATGTGCAACGGAAGCCTATCGTACACCGAGGAGTTCTCCAGCGTCATCGATTACCACAGGAACTTCTCATTGAAGTCGGAGCTTAGGGCTCTCATTTACAGGTACATATGTGTCTGTGTCTCTGTGTGTGTATATCATCCTTATGTAATCGCATCAATCTCACTTGATCGATCGATCGATTGATCTCGGACAGCGGTGACCATGACATGTCAATTCCGCACATCGCGACTAGAGGATGGATCCGGTCGTTGAACATGACACTGGCGGACTCCTGGCGAGCGTGGTACCTCGATGGCCAGGTCGCCGGGTGGGGGCTTCTGGGAAATAATAATCGATCCATTTTCAGCAAAATATGAATTTCTTCTTCACTAATGTGTCTCATTTCAACCCTCCTGCTCTTAACTTAGGTACACCGAAGAGTACACGAACAACGACTACGTGCTCGATTTCGTGACGGTCAAGGTAAGGTCAAATCCCTATATAACAGTCAACAGTCAAGCTCTCTTGTAACTAAGAAAAAATTCGAAAACAATGTGCAGGGAGGGGGGCACATTGCAGCTGTCTACAAAGAAGATGAGTGCTCTGCGATGATGGACAGGTGGCTTGCATACTATCCAATTTAAATTATTATTGTCCCAGCCAAATAATGACGCATTCACATGACAATTTCGTTAGGGCCAATTTCGATCGAACATTACTTGTATGCGCACTATCAGCTTGCATGTGCAATTTATCGACTCAATTTATCGAATATTTGCTCTGGTTTATATATATATATATATANTCCTTTCAGATTGGAAACTGGGTGAGTCTGCAGATCAACACACAAGTCAGACGATCTCCATCATCAGCTTAATAATGCTGTGAACTTCCTTACATATGTATATATATATATGTGTGTGTGTGTGTGTGTTACTGAACAGCTACGTCGGAGTCGGTGAGACGGACGATGTTCAACTGTTCTACTACTTCGTGGAGTCCCAGAGGTCCCCCTCGCTCGACCCGCTGATGCTTTGGCTAACCGGTGGCCCGGGCTGCTCCTCCCTCGTCGGCCTCCTTTACGAGAGCGGTAATACGGTTTTCCTCCTCCCCCCGTCTTTTACTTTTGCTGGTAGAAACAAAGTTACTCAACAGACTAACGTGCGTGTCCAGGTCCTCTCGGCTTCGTCTACGATGGATACAACGGAAGCTTGCCGTCGCTTCGTCTGAACCCGTCTGCCTGGACTAAGGTCGTCGATCATTTTCTCTCTTCTCTTCAGTCTCTTGTACTACAACTCATCTCTTACAAGCAAGTAGCCAAACTCTTTTAACATTTTCCTCTCCGGCCCTTCGAAATCAATGCATTTGGAGGTCACATATGAATGAGCCGTCTGTGTAATTCAGAAACTCAGCATCATCTACGTGGATGCCCCGGTCGGGACCGGATTCTCCTACTCGGAAACGCAAGAAGGTTACATCACGGGGGACCTTAGGGGGTCGCAGCTCACCTACCAGTTCCTGAGGAAGGTCGGTAAATCTCTTCCCCGGATTTTCTCTCTGCTTTCCATAAAATGGAATTTCGCTCCCGACACCGTTCGAATTAAATTTGACTGTCGTGCAGTGGATGGCCGACCACCCACAGTACAGGTCGAACCAAATGTACGTCGGCGGTGACTCCTACTCCGGCATCATTGTCCCTCTCGTCGTGCAACACATTCTCGACGGTATGCACATATGAGAAAACCCAGGGTTTCTATCTGTCA
Organism: Sonneratia caseolaris; assembly: GCA_900006705.1. Classification (NCBI taxonomy): domain Eukaryota; kingdom Viridiplantae; phylum Streptophyta; class Magnoliopsida; order Myrtales; family Lythraceae; genus Sonneratia; species Sonneratia caseolaris. Next base: position 1,088,646 of record CXYZ01004574.1, on the reverse strand, counting down.
CAATCCGAAATTTTGAAAATTTTTTCCCATGTTCATAAAAATTAAAATTTCTAAACTTATTATACAACATTATAATTTACATATCCAGTAACAACTTTTCACAACCTATCAGCTTCTCATCATCACACAACAACACATACGTCTCAACCTATAGTTATTACCAAATATTTCGGGTCATAACATTATATATAGAACAATACACTATTTGATAATACCCTATTAACAATTTGTCCTAATTGATCCATAAATCAAATTTGGTTGTTTCGCTCAATTGTGTGTCTTCCTTATCTGAATTTTTTTTTGCAGATGAGTATAAGCTGTATCTCAGTAAATACATATTTCCAAAATGAAATAATATTAGTTTAAGTATAGATTTTTGCATAATTGTATCTATTATACTAGTTAGTCAAATAACTATGATACATGATTATTAGCAAACTAACAAACTCCATACAACCTACATAATATAATGTATGTAAACATTCATGTCTAATAATTACCATGGGGTTGCATTATTTCTACGACAAAGTTATGGTGGTACCAATACTCCTCTCTTTCCAAACGGTACCATGACTCTACACCTCAATTAATCTCATAATATTCTCCTTTCCGTGTCCTTCACCTTCGCATGCAATCGGGGGGGGGTTGCTTGTTATCCTTCGGTGGTAAAAATGAACATGTTGCTCTCAAGTCTCTTTCTTTTCTTACCTCTTCTCTCTTGTCTTTTTTTTTTTTTTCGATCGGGTCCTAAAAGGGAGTCACCTCACATATTCTGCTGGGGGTCACAGAGCCAACATCACTCATGTACTATGTTTATATCCCACTGGAACCTACAGTAAATCAGTAGATCCATTTATGTTCCATCGCTTAGCTGTCACCATAGTTATGTACAAATACAAATAGTAATGCAGATAATTTATGTATGTATGCATGTCTGACTACTATTATTACTTATCATTTTTCTATTCTCTTCATCACTTATTTGAAAGATGCTTACTCGCTAGAAATGACAATTACTTAGATATAATAAATGATTATTTCATAATTAACATTTATTAATTACTAATCATAAACATAGTATTTTACAATAGAAAAATGTACTCACAACCT
>CXYZ01004574.1:1076240-1087293 GCA_900006705.1 Sonneratia caseolaris | reverse complement strand
TTACTCGCTAGAAACGACAATTACTTAGATATAATAAATGATTATTTCATAATTAGCATTTACTAATTACTAATCATAAACATAGTATTTTACAATAGAAAAATGTACTCACAACCTATTAATTGACTAATCATGATATAGGATTTTCGGGGTGGTTATCCCAGATCTTTCCAATATCTATCATTTTATTCATAGTAAAATTAATACATATCATATAATGATTTATACTTTGACTACATAAATAATCCTTTCACTAATATAAAGGATTTACACCCCACATAAACCCTTGAACTAACTTCCATAGATATATGTATATATATATATATAAGGCTAAAAAGGATCATAACCTAATTAGTTATATATATATATATGTATAGATATATATTTTTTTAGAGCTCAAAGAAGGGAATGGAAAGTATTCTGCGTGGAAGTCCAACCAAGGAAAGCTCTTCTCTCTCTCTCTCTCTCTCTTTGTTTTTTTTTCCATTAGAGGTAAGCCCCATTCTACTGAACTCATTAGTGGACCACCTGATTGACCTTCCTTTTCTTTTCTCTTTTCCACAGCCAACGAGATTAGTAGCTTGAGGGCCATTGAGCTGGATGTTCGCATCTCCACCCATCACCATATAACGAAAGAAAACCCCTATACTTAAATCTAACGACTCCCTCTTACACCCCTGGTTAAAAATACTAAACATATTCAAGCTCACCATAACAAATTTAGCTACACTCACCTTAAATCCACAAAATACAAGCTAAAACCTCTTCACTTTTAACTTCAACTCATCCCCCTTAGCTCTCTCTGTTAACTTTCCCTCTCGCATCAAATGGGAACTGTTCGGAAGATTGGGGGAGGGGGGGAAAGGAGGAAGACGAAGCGTGGACTGTTGGCTACACGGGAATTAAATTGGATGGTTGGAGGGAGAGGACATGTGGCTAAGGGGTTTACACGTAGTAAAAGAAAAAATAAATTTATGAAATTAAAGTCCCCATTTTTTCACCACTTACGGTATCTTCTACCTACTTATGACCGACTGATGAAGGTGAGCCGGCTACCAAGTTTGCTGCTCCAGAAAGCAAAAAAAAAAAAAGAAAATAAATAAATAGCCCGGAAGCCAAAGTCATGAAAATTTTAGATCTTATAAAGCTATGCTAATATAAGTAGTAATATCCTTTTGGTGTACATACTGCCCGAATCTATAAATTCAATGGATCATAACTTATTTGTATTTGATCCATTATAATATTTATCTTTCTTGAGTTTTTTTATTTATAAAATTTAAATTATAGTAATAAATGTACTATGGGATGATGATAAAAATAGAAGCTCTGGGCCCTGTGCTTTTCTTCAGGTAATATGGAAGGTCTGTATCCTCGGGTGAATCTAAAGGTAATATCTAAATCCGATTTTTTTTTTATAATTTCAAATCAATTGTCGATTCTAGGGTTTTTCTTTTCATTTTAGACCATATAATATGTGGCGAATATTATTTATAAGCCTGGCCGGCACGACTGGAAAATCTTGGCTCAGGTATGGTACATTCATATTTCAAGCCACCTGTCCGAATTAAAGAAAACAATTATTTCAAAAATAAATTAAAATAACTTTGCCCTTCTCATCGAATTTTTAAATGTTATAATCTAATTTTTACGTTACTTTTAAGAAATTATTGAAATAAATATTTAAATATAATTAATTATTTTTTAAATTTCCTTTTAATTTTACTTTTATTTTAAAAACATTTTTATGCTTTGAGCCAACATGAAAATTATTGGACCATACCGGTACAAGTTATCATCCTAGTAATCCTAAAATCTTGGCTCATATATGACTTTTTTGTGGCGTACTTGAGCCGTGCCTTTTGTTTTTTACTTAGTCTAATTATTTATTTACTTTACATAAGTGAATAATATTCTATTAGAATATTACAGTAGACCTGTTTTTTTTTTCTTAAAATTAATTTTGACGAGGAAATTACTCCGTGACAGTTATTAGATAATACTCATCCACGTAGTCACCACGATATATTCCAACATTTGGTCACAGGGTTATGTGCTCGGAAATCCAAAGACAGATACATTTGTTGATAACAATTCAAGGGTTCCATATGCCAACAGGCTAACCCTAATCCCCGATGAGCTCTTCTTAGTGAGTTAAACGAACCTTCCCTAGGAGATCCAGAAGCTTCAGGTTTCTATGTTTCCTAAGTTGTGCATCTAACTTCGCCGGAAGAATAATTCGTACTGTTTTCGCTGATTCGAGGCTGCAAACGAGAGCTGCAATGGTGATTTTGTGACGAAGCAGACGAGCAACCAGCGATGCGAAGCGGCCGTTCAGACCATTGCAGAGGTCAGTCCGAGTTACATTTGAACCGAAAAAGCTAACCCAAAAAATCCCCAATTTATATATCTGTTTAAACTTCTGAGTTTGCCATCCGAGTGCAGAAGAGAGAGTATGTCTCCAGACATTTATATATACATATACATATATATATCATGTACCTACCCGCCTAAAATTCACCCCTTTTTTTTTGGGTGGGACTGTGCAGTTGATCAGAGATATCAACTTGGAGCAAGTGACAGAGCCCGTATGTTCTTCTATGTCATCTCCAGAGCCAACTGATGGGGCCGCTGATGGCGAGACTCGAAGATCTCTAAGAGGCCAAGCCTACTGGTGCAGGGTATATGTCTCTCCCGAAACCAACTAGCTCGACGATCTCAACCTTCGTTATGTTTTTGGCTTTCTCGGTTCCTACCGCTTGTTTGGAATAGATTCATGTGTAATGACTCCTGGTGCCGTTAAATTCTTTTCAGAACTATCAGAACGTGCTCGTTGGCATATGGGCAAACGACAAGGCTGTTCGAGAAGCTCTGAACATCCGCGAGGTGGGTTAGACTGTTCCGGCCGGATGGCCCCGAAACATTCCTGAGTCGCCCGAGATATCTGCAATAATAATGAAGGGCTTAAGATGGATTTCAGGGGACGAAGGATATGTGGAAGATGTGCAACGGAAGCCTATCGTACACCGAGGAGTTCTCCAGCGTCATCGATTACCACAGGAACTTCTCATTGAAGTCGGAGCTTAGGGCTCTCATTTACAGGTACATATGTGTCTGTGTCTCTGTGTGTGTATATCATCCTTATGTAATCGCATCAATCTCACTTGATCGATCGATCGATTGATCTCGGACAGCGGTGACCATGACATGTCAATTCCGCACATCGCGACTAGAGGATGGATCCGGTCGTTGAACATGACACTGGCGGACTCCTGGCGAGCGTGGTACCTCGATGGCCAGGTCGCCGGGTGGGGGCTTCTGGGAAATAATAATCGATCCATTTTCAGCAAAATATGAATTTCTTCTTCACTAATGTGTCTCATTTCAACCCTCCTGCTCTTAACTTAGGTACACCGAAGAGTACACGAACAACGACTACGTGCTCGATTTCGTGACGGTCAAGGTAAGGTCAAATCCCTATATAACAGTCAACAGTCAAGCTCTCTTGTAACTAAGAAAAAATTCGAAAACAATGTGCAGGGAGGGGGGCACATTGCAGCTGTCTACAAAGAAGATGAGTGCTCTGCGATGATGGACAGGTGGCTTGCATACTATCCAATTTAAATTATTATTGTCCCAGCCAAATAATGACGCATTCACATGACAATTTCGTTAGGGCCAATTTCGATCGAACATTACTTGTATGCGCACTATCAGCTTGCATGTGCAATTTATCGACTCAATTTATCGAATATTTGCTCTGGTTTATATATATATATATATATACTCGACGGTAGATCGTACATTCGTTTAGTGTCTCTACCGTGGAGATCTACATAAAGGGTGCCATTTTGTAGCCTGCACCTCCTTGTCTTGATCTTCCACATAAGAACTCAAACTGCAGTGAGGAGCTAATGTATCTTAGCATACAGGAAAACACTAAGAGAAAATGCTGTCGGGAATCAAATATGTTCCAAAAATCTAATAAACAAGTTTTACAAATTTTAAAATGGCCGAACAAACTCTATATGTTTGTCTAGTAAGAAGCTAGTGATCGGGCATTGTGGCCCGTGATTTGCTCTAGCTAGAGTCATGGATACTATCCGATGGGTGTGCCAGTCCAGTCAGGGTCAAGATTCACCGCGAACCACCGGGTCTATAAGAGGAACCCGTCGATGAAATCCGCCCCCAAAGGACGAGGACCCCAATCGAGGCCTGATCGCTTTCCTTCTCGGCTCTCTGGCGCCATCAATTGTCGATACACGTGATCGGGTTTGACGTACATAGCTCTGGCCTTGTCGGTGATTCCATGTCGAAGGCGATGCTTTTTTCTACCATAAAAACGATACTGCTGATAAAATGACCTACAGGTTAAAAGGCATCTTAGCTTTCGCCTCGTAGGAAGAAAGTATGGTGTACGAAGTAGGAAGGACAAGAACCAGTACGAGGACGACGGAATGGGCCTGCCGGGAATTCAATTGCTAGCCCAAAAACCCATCCTAATGGGCCCATCTCGAGTAGGCCCACTAATTCATCCCTAGGTTTTTTTTTTCCGGTGGTCGGGAAATCCATCAATTCAGATTTGAGTTGGATAACAGAGGAAAAATATGTATGTCGAGCTGCCGGCTTGAGCTCTTCGGTCTTCCTGAGGTATTTGCTTATTTTGTGTGGAGAAACAACTATCATATGTCCAAAGCACTCTGAGTCATGATCAAGGATATGGGTTTAAATTACTTAAATTACACCAAACCCCTCCACGACCGACCAAAAAGCAACTTCGAAACGATCGGATGGGCCAAATCCATCCCAAAAAAAACGCATAAACACTCGAAAAGATAAAAATAAATAATTGGGGAAAAAGTATTGAATGATTGAGGAACAAAGTTCGTAGAATAATGAGAGATCTAACTCCACTGGCCGCCTCTATTTCCATAACATTCAATAAGTAGCTCATCTAGAGCCTATTCTAGACATGAGAAGAAAGGCCGACAGTATTACTTTTGATGTGAATTGAACCGACTTTAAATTTGATAGACTAATAAAAAAATTAAAATATACTTAAGATTCTTATGATATTTATATCCATTTATTCTTTTCTTGCCGAGAATCTCTTCTTGTCAAATACCATATTTTGCATCTCAGAAAATGGAATGTATTAATGCACATCAACTCATCACCTAAACCCTATTTTTTTTTCTTTTCTCTTGGTGCCAAACTGAGATTCTCAAAAGCATCACTTTTGTCTCTGTCATTTATGCCCGTTTGTCGTGTTGTCGTTGCTCTAATCCCATTGTCAAAGTCGTCTTCGAGCTGACCAACTTTGGATCTCACTTCGGTACCATATGAAGCTTAAATCACAAGACAGCACCCTGCCTCTCTCTCTCCCTCGAAGGTATTAATTCGTTCAACTAAACCCATACTTTGTGGGCACACCACAGCCATACATATATGATATATATATATATATATGTTATCGATAATGACAACATATTTTGGAGTAGTATACTATAAACTTTAGTATAGACCTCATGTGTACCTAATGATCCATGTTTTTAGATGTGTTAATTAACTCGTCGATGGAATATTAGGTTAGCCAATTCATTCATCGGAGAACCGATCAATAATTCGATCCTCGCAAGACAATTTTAACCCTCTTAAGTACAACATAAAGAGGATTCTGATAAGGACAATAATGGAAACAAAAAAATAGGGACCAAAATTGCTTTATATCTTTCGATGTATCAAATGTCATCCTTAAATTCTGGCTTAGATACACAAGGCTTTATATATTATTTTACCCTCATAATATTCCTCGAAGTAGTTGGGTACGTTCAGCTGAAGCCTGCTGCCCCCAGCCACTGATTGACAAATAATTTATTTCGTCCAATATATATATATATATACAATTAAAATTGTTGCTCTATAATCTGACAAAACCAATCTCATTTTTTTCAGCGAATTTGTCAAATTCTAGTCTGGATAATTTTTTTTCCGTGTATATCGCCAGCTGTTGCATGAAATTATAGTTCAATAATATGCTAACATGGGCACACTTGGAACATTATGATTGCCACCAGTCCGTCCAAGCGGTGGGGTATGTACAGTACACCCAAAAATGATACAATCCATCCACTGAACTTTCAAGTTGAGTGGGTGGATCATCAGTAGCATGTGTGTGTATATATATATACAGTCTGTCATTGTGCACATCAATTCTTGAATTGTATAAATATGTATACTATGCATACAACGACGACGTGGCAATCAAAATGCTATTAAAGAGTGAAGGTCCCCAGATGCAAGATTGAGGGCAGTGTGATTAAATCAATGCTGGAAAATATAGTATAAAAGAAAGATTGTTTAAGGAAAATGATGGGTAAGTCCATATTGAATACGGGGGTAGAGTAGATTTCATCTTATTACCTTATTAGGAGTCGGGGTGCTTAATGCCCATCTCAACAATACCTCTCATCGAGGGTCGGGTAAATGGCACGTTAATGGTGACCTCTATGGAGCATTAAGCACCATGGTCATTATGACTGATCATCTCCCTTCGTCCACATACGTTCGAGCCTTTTGCTCCTGAAAATGCACATGATTCCAGAAAAAAACGGAAGCTCTCCTTATGTTTTTCAGCATATTTTCTGTTAGTGTCCATCCATCTGTTCAGTTCAAGGTCCGGTGATATATCTTCTGCTCATCAAGTCGTCGTACCTTGGTGAGACGAGTGACAGCATCACCTCAGCACGCCCATGATGTCACAAATCTACTGTTATTCTTCTGTTAACTTACTATTTGCATTATGGTTTTGTGTCATTTCTTTCACTTGCACCAGACGTTGAATTTTCCTTATTGCGCGCCTTCCCGTTGTTCTTCTTTTGGGTGACGGTGTGCTTTTGTGTACAATGAAGATGACGTTCGGGTTTCCACGATCAACCCCCCCGGAGTCCAGAGGTCGCGTCTGCGCTTGAGATACAATGAGCCCGACGCAGTTGGTATCTCTTAATGTACTAACCATTCATGCCAACTCGATTACATTAATTGTTAGCATACGAGCATCGTCACATACAAGATTTGCGTAGATCGTTAGTACGATCCACCGCATTCACTAACCTTATATTTACAAGTGGAAAAACGATACGGTTTTGGTACCTAGCCTCTCTCTCTCTCTCTCTCTGTGGTTTCAACTTTGGGAGCTTTCGGTCGACATCGAGTCCTCCCGAGAGATCAACGAGGAAAACGAGCTATCGCATTCGCATTCTAGGTCCTCGAAACCCCAAAACTCGTCTTGGTCTTCTTCCTCCTCCTCCGGCATCGACCACCTCTCTGCGTCGGTCTCCTCTCCTTCCATCACCTCCAGGACCTGTCCAACACAGACGACGACACGGAAACCTATCAGTAGGAAGCGAAACGAGGAGGGACTTAATCACGTAATCCAAATTCCAATGAGATCAATATATTAATCACGTGATAATACCCTACGTCAAGGGTAATCTCCTCGATTTCCATCATGAGACAGGAAAATCAATTGGATAATTGAGTGATTAACATTATTGTTTAGAGCTAATTATATATATATATATACACATACAAATATGTGCTAAATTGCAAGCTGGGGGATTCTGCGAATCCATTAGACGGATTAAATACATCAAACCAACAGCACACTTGATTCCANTTAGACGGATTAAATACATCAAACCAACAGCACGCTTGATTCCACAATTATATCCACATATGCATTGGTCCCCTATACTTCCGTCAAATTCCATTTACGTCCTTGTATGTATTCCTTGTGTGCAATTAAACGCCTGTGCCTGATTCATGATTAAATGGCCACAGTGTTGTCATCTGCTTAATTACTTCCTGGGCCAACCATGTAATTTTTTTTCCCCCGAATTCATAATTTATATGAAATGGGCAGTATGAAAGACTCGGTTCTACTGCCCCCCATAAGTTCAAATTTTTGGATTAAATGCGACCAAACAGTGCCGATAGATAATCCACCGGCGACCAAAATTCAGAATCGGATGTTTAGTGGACGGCGGTCCGGTGGCTTTTGGTTAGGTAGAATGGAACATCCGCTGAGCATCTCCATAGTCTCTAGGGGTTGATGTCTACAATTATTTGGCACATATGAATGAAATTGTCGTCATCAATGGATAGTGACTAATTTTGCAGTTAAATAACGATTAATCTGTTGATTAGCAGAAAAATTTAGGATCTTTAGAACTCAATTCAAAAACAAAAAAACTATATATATACACACACACACGCATATATATATATATACCTGGTTCATGGTGGGACGCCACGTGGCGGAAGCCCGGATGCAGAGAGACGCAGCGAAGGCAAGCCTCCTGAGCTGTACGACGTCGTAGGACCCCGCCAACCTCGGGTCCGCCAGCCTCTCTACATCCCCTTGTTTCAATATTGGCTTTGCCTGATGAGGTCATATCAATTAGAAATTAGCTATTAAAAATCAAGTTAGGTGAGACATTAGCATCGTTTACTTATTATAATTACTTTTCTACCCAATCAATTCAGATGAAACCAAATTAGTGAAGATTTGCAGCATTATGTCGTCTGATGAACCCTAACTGGTTCACAACATCCGAATAAGAGATAAGGGAGGCTTAAAATTACCCAGCTGTGTAGGCTCTGATGTGACCCGTCGACTGGTTTTCGGCCGGAAATTATCTCCAGCAAGAAGACACCGAAAGCGAACACATCTGTCTTCTCATCCACTATTCCATGCGTGAAGTATTCTGGTGCCAAATGCCTGACACAAAAAATAAAAAATATATATTATTATTATCTTTTTTTTATAGATATTAATGTATTATTATCATTATAAAAATAATATGCATTTTCTTTTTCCTTTTTTTAAAGTTTTGAGTGAGCTGAAGTGTGGGACATTTGACTTGAACTACTCAAAATAAAAAAAAAATCTAAAATATCTATATTTACCTCAAAATTTTCCTTGAAAAATGACATCATTTTTGGGATATTTCACGCACAAAAAAATGGAAATATAAAGATGCGTATCAAAATGAGTTACCCAAAGGTGCCTTCGATTGGAGCGATCGAGTGGTGGGTCCACTGGGAAGGCAGCCACTTTGCAAGCCCAAAATCGGAGATCTATTCACACATTCGTTCAACAGCCATTAGAGACCCCATTGTCAAACACAACCAAAATCGGAACTGATCCGATTCAGCGATGTCGAGAGGCGGCTTACCTGGGGCTCGAAATCAGCAGTCAGGAGGACGTTGGAGGACTTGATGTCCCTGTGGATTATCCTTCTCTGACACCCTTTGTGCAAGTAATGCAGCCCCCTTGCCGTCCCGATCACAATCGTGTACCTCGTCTTCCAATCAATCGTAGGCAAATTCTCATCTAACCCAAAAAAGGGAGGCAGATTAAAAATCACCCACCAAAAGAAGGAAGAAAGGAAATCAGAAAGTGACCCATCGTTTACACTCCAATTCCGCCAACACCCCTCATCCAAGCACAAAGTTATCGGAACCGTACAGCATGATTTCGCATGTCCTTTCGTCGACAAGCTAATGACAAGGAAGGAGGAGGTCGTATATGTGATGCGAGGAGCTCCTGGGCAGATTGACAAGGCTGACCAGGGGATGAAAATGTAACGGGAGGAAAAGAACTGGGGGGCGAAAATGAAGTGTCACAAAAAAGGGGGGCGTCAATGCAATTTCGCGAGGGAAGACAGGGTTCTCACTGTGGAGAATGGAGGCAACGGAGCCTCTTGAAGAGAACTGGAAGATGAGGTGGAGACCGTAGTCAATGCAGCAGCCGAGAAGGGGGAGCACGCTCGGGTGATTGACGTGGCCCATCGTGCCGATCTCGGTCAAGAAATCCTTCACCTTCCTCTCGTCGCTCGAACCTCTGGCGAGCCTCTTCACCGCGATCTCCTCCCCGTCTGGCAAGACCCCCTTGTACACCTCTGCGTGGCCTCCTTTGCCCACCAATTTCTCTAAATTGTCCCAGAAAAAGAGAAAAAGGAGTCCTGTCAGTACAAAAGGCTGGCAGGCAAAATTGAATGAAGAGTAAAACGCGGGGGCCATAGCTCAAATTTGTAGCCCCTTCTCTGTTTTCATTTTACTGTGTATTACATAATATTTAGAAATTCAACTGTGTCTATTAATTCAAAGTCGGGTATCATTGGATCACTGGAGGCTACAAAACTCATAGATTTGCACAGGAGCCGATTACGAAGATCAGAGAAGGGAAACAGTCGGTAGAGAGACCTTTTTTTTTTTCCATCTGATAAATGAAAACGGGGAAATATCTTTCAGCTGGAAATCATTCCCAGCTTCCCAGGACTAACACGGTTCTGAGAAACTGAAAACAGTTTTCTGGAATTTTTCTCCCTGGGAAACGTTCTCCAAGAGCTTTGCAAGAATCCGAACCTGGGCTGAACCCGTCGGTTGCAGCGTGAATCTCCTCGTATGAGAAGCACCTCCAAGCGGGTCTCCTCTGAGAATCCTCTGCTGCTGCTGCTGCTGCAGGGGAAGTGTCGTCACAGTGGTTCTTCCTCTTGGAGATCTCCGCCGACGGTGGTGTATCCGGGACCGGGTTTTCCTTGTCCTCACCACCGAGTGCGGTCGGGCTAGGGATGCCATTGACGTCGCCTTCGAAGCTGCGGCGCTTGAGCGAGAACAGCCGCTTGAGGCTGTTGGTTCTGATGTATCTCATTGCCTCAGCAGCAGAAGCTCTCTGATTCAATGTGCTGTGTCTTGATCTGTCTCACTGCCCCTACCCCCGCACAGATGTGTCAAGGGACCAGAGACTGCATTGATATACGCGCGAGAGGGAGACAGGCGCTAAAGTGCATATGGAGAAATTTTTTTCCCTTTTTTTAGTGTTTATAACAAATTTGGTTTTCAATTTGAAATGTAATAAAAACGAAACTAAAAGGAAAAATTAAAATTTTCAAGTTGATTAAAAGCTAAACCAACTAATATGTTGAGATGGTTTAATATATCCGTTCGTTTACAATTTTTAGTGGACCGACCCTTCTCGACTTAAAAT
>CXYZ01004574.1:1048943-1062615 GCA_900006705.1 Sonneratia caseolaris | reverse complement strand
CCCCCCCCAACCGATCTTGATTTCGATTTTTTTTGTAATTTCATATTCTTTTAATTAATCCCCTCTTCTTAATAATTTTGTTTTTACTCGATGCATGAACCTTTTATCTAATTATTTTTTTTAAAAAAAGAATTATGATTAGAAGGTGAGGTGTGCATGGGAATAAAACTCATATATTGAATCTTCGAGTCAAAATAGTCATTTTTGTCTATCATCTCTTGATCTTGTCGTCGTCGGCTTTGTTGTCTTGTTCGACGACAAGGATCCATCTTCTGATATAATAATGTTACCCGACGCACGTTTTTTGCCCGGTGAGAGGAGAGTAGAGCAACGGCGACCGCTCAACAACAGCCCACCCTGTCGTGCGAGATTCGGATGACACCGGCCACGGTAGCTTAAAATCGTCGAAAACCCGAGAGAAGAACCTATGCGAGTGCGTTTTGGACCGCTAGATATCACTATTACGATGGTTATCCATCCGGTGCATGGGAATCGTGCAAATTAAAAACGGTGCGTCACCGCCCTCGCTCGTGATCAGACAGCTCTAAATCCAACTTCTCATCGGTGAACCTTCGTCTCCCATCTAATCCCACGTCAGGGTTTGCCATTTTCTGCTCTTAATTTCACCGTCCAAACCTCGACCGATGTACCCAAATTTGTTCAATTCAACTCGCGTGCAAGCTGGTTGGTCCATCTACAAAAAGCACATACTTAAATGCGTCATCATCTTCTACACCATTGAATTTTAAATACGAGTCCATTGAATTAGGCCGATCCCAATAACTTATATACTGCCAGATCTTTTGCTGGATGAGAACATTTTATTCATCAATTTGACTAATTCTTCGTCTGTGTACGTGATCATTATTAATGGCAATATATATATATATATATGTGACAAGGGTTACTGATTGAATTGCATAGGTGATCATCATTGATCACAAGCTAATTAATATATGTACACAGAGGGCTACTGGTAGTATAAATTGATCTGCCGTGGCTCGATTTGACTCTACTGCACGGATCCGAGAAATTTGCCTACGAGGATGAGACTCAACCAGAAACTAAGAGGAGATAAAGATAATCCGACAAAAAATAGATAAAAGTGAAGTGTTATTTCTAATTATAAATAGAAAAATTTATTATAGACGTTGATATGTCGGATTCATTGAATTTATGAATATAGTGCTGTATTATTACCGGTGCGAGAGAAAGGGAAAACAAAAAAAGAACAAAAAATAGATAAAAACGACGCTTGCAGGTGAAATGGATTTAGCTAACAAATGCCAATGGAGGGTGTGTTTGGTTTTAAGCCAAACACGGCAGCCTTTCTTTAGGTCAAAATGTAGGCTACCCATCACCCGACACAGCTCCATATGTCCGTCAAAATGGAAAAAATCTCTGATGAGACACTCTACAGGAAAATCCTACTTGCAGTGCCACTTGGATTCCAGCAGAATTGACATACGATTTCATTCAAAATTGTGTGCGACCGGTGACACTAGGTCATGGCACGTCGGTGTTACGAGGAAGGGGGGGAGGGGGTGGTGGCCGTGGGCGGCGCCGGTGGGGAGGATCGGCCGACGTTTACTGGACAATTTTCGCCCTGGTTCACTCGACCAACGGAGCGGGCATCCTCTACTTCGTACCACGAACTTGCGATAATGAGAGTCCATCGAATTCCTGAATAGATAGTTGTTAAATTATCGGGGATTTGTCATCGGTTCTTGTTCTATCAAACCCGAAAAGATGCACAAGTGTTGACCGTGCACCGAACCCAACTTCACCTGTTGCAGGAGGAGCACGGTGAGTCCGTGGGCCAGCCACCAAACCTAGCCACGTGGCGTGGTCCCATTACACAGTGCAGATTCCTAGCCATGTTCCCAATTGACGGCGGGTCCGATGGATCGATCCACTGGTCCAAATCTTATCCCCAAAAGGCACAATTAAACGCATCATATTCTAGAAAATTTATGAGTAAAAAAAGCTCTTTTTATTTTTTATTTTTTTGGCAATTTGGTTGTTATCTGTTTGAATTTTTGAATGTCGAACCATACTATCGAAAAATGATATAATAAGATCCCAATGACTCTTTCATCTATCGACCGTCAAATCCATGTTAGAAATCGCTTATCTCGTGTGCTAACACCATGTTCTTCGTATGCAGTGCTGTTGGATTAGCATCTCGGTTCGTCCTGAACATCGCACATTTTTTACTGTGTCAGAGCTCGGTGTGATCGACCGGAGACTGTTCGGTGGCAAACGAAAGACCGGAGCAATAACGTCCGAGAAATAACATATGAACATATAATATGTATGACTATGAAAGTTTTGCAGTTCAGCAGATGACCGGGGGGACCTTCGAGAGACCTATGCCTCTTGACAAAAACACGGCACAGCTCGATCAAAGGTGAAGTGGGTCACGGCTGGCTGGTTGGCTCTTCTTCACGCGAGGGACAGAGACACTTTCAGTGTTCTTTCAAGAGACCAATCAGTGCCATCACAGCGATACTCTGGCAAATGCAACACTTACGAATAGAAAAAAAAATCATCTAGAGATTCAACACCCTTCTCCCGCATGTTGGACTATGATTGGGCCCTCGAAAATTTTCAGGGGCCTAGCCCGAGCTCGAGAGTGAACATTGAAGGACGATATTAACCAAAAGACCTCTAGCCAGCGGGACATAAATGGCGATACGATTTCAGTGTCTTCCACATTAGGACAATTCAACTCTTCGGATTCCAGTAAAATCATCGGGAACCCTTTGAAGAAGAGACTCAACTTCTAGCCCGAAAACCCGTTGAAAGTCCATCGAGAAATGGGTATCCATCGAGAATGATCCGGACCAACCCTTCTTGTGTCTCGGCACAACGCATGAATGTACGATGCTAAGGAAAGGCAATCGATCTTTGCTTAGAGGGGCTGGGCCTGAATGGACTTATGGCCAGGTGAGCCTACTTAAGTTTTTTTTTTTTCACTATATAAGATGTTGATAAGTTTAAAATAAGATAGTGAAAATAGGAATGAGATAAATGAATACAATGAGTTATACACTTATAACCGAATTCATAATTTCTTAATTGTTAAGCTAGGAGCAGTGAAATAAAGAGGAACAGGAGTCACACGATAATAATCAAATTCACGACCTCTTAATTGTTAAACTAATAATGGCACTACTGCACAAAAACATTTCTCATTGGAGACTTTTTTACATGTAAACAAAAACAATTTATGAGCGGTAGAATTTTGCAACTAAATGACTCGAAAATGGATGGATCAAATGATCCATTATATGTCTGATATCAATGGGTAGAGCACCGAAAAAATTCTTCCTTCAAGTCAGCTTTTTTTTCCCCCTCTCTCCATTATCAAAGCACTCATCAAAAGACTGTGGCAAGGGCGCAAAGTGATGGCATACATACATATATATATATATATAGCTAATATGAAATATAGTCAATAGAAGTTGTTGAGAAATAGAATCTTATATCACAAAAATTTAAAAAAAAATCAAAAGATTTTATATCATTATCTTATTAACTTAAGAAATTAAATTAAACATAAGTCCAATTCTCTTACACTTACAAGCATGATGAGAATTTTATATGATATTATTAGAACGGGTAAGTGATCAAAAGAAGGCTTCAGATCGGTGCTTAATAAGTTAGGCATATAAGATAATACCAGTTTGTTGATAGTTGTTAAGAGCGAGTATCAAAATGGTTATAAAAAATAACTTAAATACCTATCACTATTATAAGCAGATGGAAATCCAATGGAAATAACAATAACCATAGTAAACTGTGAGTCATGCACGGTAATCTCATTTATCAGTCGGATGCTATTGGAGATCTGAGATAACTATACCACTTCAAACAGCTAAAAGCGCCATTTGATCAAATGCTTTGCAAAGGTATGGAGCTTCTTGGTTGCAGGTGAAGGCATACACGAATCGCAGGACGAAGAGGAGCTCGAGGAGGGTCCCAAAGGGTTCGAACTCCAGCTCGAATCACCGAAATGAGTCGAGGAACCCAAGCCCGCATCTGGCAGCCTGGTCGCCCTGTAGTGGTGAGGCAGGCACGTGGGGCCACCCACCGATCTCCTATGGAGGATCTTGCTGTGGATCCCATGCTTCTTCACCATCCTCCAGAGCTTGAACCTGGACCATCTAGAGCGAGAGCTCTGTGCCAGCTCGAGAACCCTTGGCTTCGGCATGAGTCTCTCGCTCGGGGGTGGCAGGGGACCGACGGCAGGGGTGGACCCTCCGTTGCCGGGCGAGGTCTTGGGCTTCCCAGGCCGCACTTCCCAGTCGAAGGGGACGTTACCGGTGAGGGAGTACTGGGAGCAGTCTGAGTAGGCCCCAGTCGACGGAACCCTCGAGACGATCTTCCGAAAGTAAGCACCTTCCCCTCGGAGGACCGAGAACTCTTGCTCCTCAACTTTCCGGCCGAATCCCTCCATTTCCTCTCCCGTGAGAATGTCGGAGTGGCTAGTTGATCTTATAGGGAGAGAATCCATGGTGGCAGGAGGGCGAGCAGATTGATTTCACATAAGGTTAGATTATGGAAGGTAAATAATGCGCGTGATATCACACCATATTTTCCCCTCACTTATTACGCTTTTCCATATTTGGATACCTTTTATGGAATAAGAGAAACTAATTCCATCTATTAGATAAGCTCTTTCTTGGCTCTTCTTTTCCAGCCAGATCCATTCTCATATTCAAGATTCCGGTGGACCCCGACCTACTGAACGACGAAATCCTCTCAACGGCATATTTTTGCCGGTCAGAAGGCTGAAAACCGAGAGCTTATTCAAGAGAGTCACCGCCGAAGGCTGAAAATGGAAAAGAAATCTTCTGGTGAAGCTTTTGTCAACATTTCTCTTTTCCAATATCAGGCTCCTGATATTGGTTCCCCTCGTAGGAAACTGAGGATATGAGTTACAGGACTCGACCGACTGTAGTGTTTAGTGGGCGTCGAGGGGTTGAGCCCCGATCGACCCCGAAGAAACACGTCAGTCGGATACCAATTTGCACATGTTTTCACAAACCAAGTAATAGAAAAATATATATATATATATATTACAAAAAACAAATTTCACATAATTTCCACAACGGTGAGAGGTTGTCACCTTATTCATCAACTTGTTGGGTATGGGTTGAAAAGATTTTCTTCCTGAGTCTTTCGCCATCTCCCACTATAACGACGGGAAAGACTCAAACAGAAAAGGAAATATGCATACAGCAGACAGTCGAGCACAATTTAGACGTATTACGTTGTAAATTTCTCTGGGGTTTTTTTTTTTTTTTGGTTGGGTTTGATGAATTGGATTAAAAAATCCAATCATAGACTGTGCAAATTTGAACTGGGGGGATGGTAAATTCTTCAAGAACTCGGTTTATAAACACAGAGAAAAGGGAAAAGGACCTTCATGTTAGGATACACATGCAGCAACAGAGCAAGGAGGGAGGAGAAGCTTTCTGAATTATATACTAAAGGCATACTGATCTAATTTCGCATACAGAACTATCAGAAGATGAAGCATTACTACTAAAAGAGTTTGGCATCTAGATGTTTGAGTACACTGCCTAGACTTTCAGTTAAATGGATAAATAGAACGAGGTCCGGTTTCAGAAGGAACTTTACATGTTTGGGATTGCTTGGCCCAACCCCCGGTGTCCTTGTGATGCTCTTGGTGTTCACAGCAACTTGAGTTGAACTTTGACGCAAGAAAGGAACGTTTCAAGCTCTCCTCCAGGTCAACGTTCCTGATACACAGCACATGAATCAAGCAAGTCACAACCTGAAATTTTCTACTGATTCAAACAATATGAGCCTGTTAATGCAATTGTAGATTTTTCATCTGGATGAATCTCAGGAATGGAATACCTAAATTACAATTGCAGTTGCTTGCATCATTAACCATTTACTTTAGAAAAGTCTGTATGAGGAACTCGTCATTGATACACTGATTTCTACTACTTCTGACTTCTCAGCGAGTTCATTGCAAGGATTTTCTATATACCGTCCCTAATGGAGGCATTGTTTGTTACTTGTATCTCAACTCTTCCATGACAAGCTGTAACAGAAGAGGGACAAGTCGTAAATGAAAGGTTGATCATCAGCTTATACCTCTGGAGATGTTATGATTGAGTCCCTGTTGGAAATTCAAAATTGAACGTCAGTCTAGTTGTACCAGACGCCTTTTTGTACATGAATTTAGCCAAAAAGGAGAAGAGTATGGCCTGACCTCGATCTTTCAGATTTTGCAAGATGCTTTGACATTATGGATGCCTGCCAAGATGTCATTTACATCAGTTATCTATTCCCTTCAACTAGGCCTATAACTTAGTAACAGATATATGCAGATAAAGCTCTAGACTCCAAGCCGGAAAAAAATTTTGAAATGAAAAAACATAAATTGGCCTGGGAATGAAAGCAAACAGATGAACCCTTTAGTGGCAGAATGCAAATAGTACAAATTTTAAATGTTCCCAGCTTTTTAGAACAGAAGCAAATGGTTTGGACGCAAAATGATCAAAGTCTTTTTATAGCCTACCAATGAGCCAGAATCAGCAATTAATACTACAAGTTTCTCAACCTGAAAACATCATATTCAGAGGGAAGAAGCTAGACTTCTCCAGTTAGAAACTTTAAGATCCGTTAAGCCATAAAATAGAGAATGCAATACCTGCTCCTGAATGATACTCCTTGCCTCAACAAGTTGAGCCTCAAGCTCAAGCTCTCTCTCGGTAGCTTCACTTGTAACTTCTGCCCCCTTCTGAGCATCTTGCAGTTGGAACATGCGCTCCTTCATAATCAGATGAAGACAGTGAAGCAGTGTACAATATGGATATAGTAACATTGATATAGTATGCAAACCACCTTGATTGAAGCCATTTTATTCCTGAGACTTTCTTCTATTTGATCTCTGGCCATATGCAAAGGGAGGTCAAAGACATCCTGAATAATTTAACAAAAAATAAGTTAAATTACACATACAACTAAAAGGCAATGTAACTAGCAATTTAACAGATAGTAATACCGCCTTTCCACCCAATGGAGATTGGGAAATATCAGCTCCTCTTCTTCCATTGACAGCTTCAGATTGCTTGGCTGATCCATTTGGAGCATTTAAAAAATCACGCATATCAGTCTGCAGGCCAACATTAAATGCTGTAGTCAAATCACACTGCTGAATAAACTGTGAACTACATTCTCACTTGAAAGGTCAACATTAAGGACAAAACACAAGAAATTAGCAATAGAGATGCCAGACATGCACCTAGGGTTAGCATGTATATTCTGACAATGGTTGCAGGGTTTCTTTTATTTTTCTCTCTGTTTTGGATAGGTATATGAACATTGTCTACAAAATGAATAGAGAGAGAGAGAGACTGGTAAATGTATTTACCTGCATTGATCGTAGCAATGCTCTCAAATCATTGTTCTCAGCCATCAACTCTTGGTTTTTAGCTTCATAAGCATCAACCTGTCATGAGAAGAATACATTAACATTGTTGGCACGAAAAAAATTCAACGAAAATCAAAACAATGAAGAGAATGGTATTACAATCTTCTTGTAGAAGTCATTATCAGCTTTCTTCCCATTCCATGTGCCACGCTGCCGGCCCTCTTTCTGTTCAAACAGATTATCGGAACAAAATGAATGATTTGACCAAATGGTGACCGATTTCAGTAGCAAGGATTCTAGCAACACCTGAAGCAGATTCATTATTTCCATGCCTGATCTTGATTCCTTCTTCTTCTCCATCAACACTTGATTTAACCTCTCCTGCAAATAGAAAGGATGGCTACAGATATTAAGTTTAGAAACAACCTTTTCCATTTCAAAATGTCTTATCTATGAAGAAAAATTCTCCTCAAGATTAAGTATAGGACGTAAAGGAGCAAACCATACCTGCAACTTCATATACTCTTTTTCCTTTTTCTTCATCTCATGAATTTGTTGAGTCCTCACTTGCTGCCAACTCAGAAAATCAGAATGCATAAGACTCCCTGTATCTCACTCGACATCAACAAGAATGTTCTCAATGAGTTTCACCATGTGTTAGAAACCTGATTGCCAATGACCATCCTCTGAAATTCATCTCTCTCCTGTTGTAACTTCTCAATTTGGGCCTTAAATTGGGCAGTGGCTTTGGCTTCCTGATAGTAGGGGAAAGGAATATAATCAACAATGGACGGTAGTTGTGTAACCTAAATTTGAAGTACAGTTGTTGGCTTCTCACTGTCCGAGTGATGGTCGCTATCTCCCTATCTTTGGCCTGCAGCTGCGACTCTAATCTTTCAACTTTCGCCTCTAACCTCGATATATCCGAGAGCAGTCTACAACATTGTAATGTAACACATTCCCATAAATGCACTGATAACAAATTGAAGCAGTGCTCTCTCGCAGCAGCCAAATCCGCTCCAATTTTGTAAAGATAAACTTTCTTTCTCACAAGTGAGTTTCCTTTTTAAAAGTCTAACCGGAAAGATTGCAGGAACATAACACCTACCTCTGCCTCTGCTCATTAGCAGACTCCCTGAATTCAACATCACGCTGTCTTTGCTGAAGCAGAGAGTAAATGCAATTGCAAGTTCTCGCGATCGAGACCTAATCACAGCACCAAGCAGGTGACTTGAAAAATCAGCAAGTCAAGCTGGGAAAGAAATTCCCGCAATGTAAAAAAACGAAAAAAGCGCACCGGATCATTCTCAAATAAGTCCAGAGAGGCTGGAAATCCGAAGGTAACAAGCGTCTGGTTCAAATACTTGGCACAGTGCTCCAAGTTCCCCGCATCGGCGAACGTGTAATCCCTGGGCAACAAATCGAAGCCCTAAGACACGAAATCTCCCTTACACAGCAGGCTGCAGGCAAGAAAAACGAGAGCAGAGACGAACTCACCCGGTCGAGAAGGCAGACTGGCGAGAAGTGAGGCAGATGGAAGGAAGAAAGCAAGCAAGTAAAACAGCGAGTTAGTGATAGAGAGACATGTGCGCGTATGAAGGAGAACACACGATCGAATTGGTGCTACGTGAAGCCGAAGAGACTCACCCTGAGATCAAAGTCTACGTCTGTCGGTGGCATTTGCTACAGCGAGCTCGACGAGAAGGAGAAGACGCAGAAGAAAGAAGGAGAAGAAGAAGTAGAACTGTAGAAGTCGGGTAGATCTGCGAGAGAGTGACCGCTGCGGATTTTTGAAAATATGTCGACAATTAAATTGAGATGCCGCTTTTCCTTCACTGTACAAAAGGGATTCGGGGTCTTCTCCGGCCTTCCCGTTTCTTAGAACAGTCAAAAGTTGGCCCGAAGAATACTATCTCTGAATCAGAGTTTTCGGTCCGGTCTATAGTTTTAAAAACCGGATTGAGCGGTCCGATTCGACCGGAAATTAGACACTTATCCGATTCGGTTGTCAGAATTAACCAATCATATTTTAAATGCGGTCAGTTTTAATGGAGCAGCTGAAAAAATCGACCGATTTAAATTTNATTGATCGTAGGTAAATAATTATAATTTAATACCTTTTAAATTAATATAAAATTTATAACGCCTATTAATTATATAAAAATTCACTTTAAAACGTTAAATTATTTAAATTTATGGAACGGCTGTAATTTCATCCATTAATCGGGTCAAAAAATTGTCGAGAATTTTTAATTAATTAAAAAATGTCCGAATAATTTCACAGAAATTCGTACTGCCCGTTCCGACGATTACACTCCAAGCTGAGTCCGAAGATTTTGCACGCCAAGCGAGCCCCATTGACGACACGGTCGTTTCTTCACGAGTTGATACTGTGATGTCAAGGCAATAAAAAACCTAAGTAGATAAATGTCCTTATCCTGACAGCTCATATTCCTAATACAATTCATAGTGAATCAATCCATTTTGTCGAATCCCACATGTTCGGTCAACTGCAAACCATGGTACAATTTGATCAAGCCGAATTCCAGACTCAAGACTCAATATTGTCTTCGGAGGATTAGCAAATGAGACACGAGAGGCAATCAGAAATGACAGTGCCTTCAGTCTCGATCTGCGTCTTCTATGTCTTCATCCTCTGGGACGCCTCGAAGATATAGCACATTGTTGCACCTGGAGAGAAACACCAGCCATGAGAATGCAAGTAAATATGTCGTTCCATGTTGACATGTTTAACGGGTTCTGATTGCCCGTTGTGAGATAAAAGGAGCAAGCCACAATTGCATGAGCGTGAAGCAATAAGCATAACTTCTATACCTAACCCTGAAGGTGTCAGTGGAGCTCAGGGATTATGGTTTGATAGCTAGAAAGGTAGAACTGAAGAATGACTATGCAGTAAATAGTAAACACAGGCAAGAATTGACAAGTTTAGTAGATAAATCAGATCTACGGTCACAGCCAATTCTTGTGATGTCAGTACTAGTACGACTGGAGGAAAACTTTTCAGCAACTTTTTCACCTGGATATCCCCTCACAAGGAGAAATTAAAAGCAGAGAGTGAGAGTCATTGAACTCCTTTTCGAGGGATCTTAAGAGTCAGGAGGTACCTCTAAACCATGATGAAATCTACACATGCAAACTACTGAGAAAAGCAGGACTTTGTAAAGGTACCTGATCAAAATCTCCCCTAAGCTTCCAGTGAACTGTCCTTCAATATATTCTTCTGCATTTGCCAACTAAACAAAAGTTTGAGAGAAGACAAAGCTCAGTGAAACCAATTTTCTAACCGACCACCCGAATGGAGACAAAAAACAATCACAAGCAAAAACAATAGCAGCTATCAAGTAAATGTGGACAAAAGGTATAACGGCCTCACCTGCAAGTTCATGTATGAATCCACAGAGACAAGGAAACCTGTAGGACGGAGAGCACAGTAATTCCTCAAAGATCCTCAAAATAAGTCTGAAAATTCAAAGCAAAATAATTCCCATTACCTTTGTACTCCATTCCCCACTTGAGCTTTACAATCACTGGCTTGCCAGTCAAGTTGTTCAAGAAGGGTTTCGGATTGACTGGTATTGTCTGTCATGTCAAATTAGTCCATCTTCAGACAACTTAAGAATACCACAAAAGATTCAAACGAACTTCTACTTTAGGAGTTTAATGAAGCTAGATTCCATGACCACATAAATGAAGCAGGACAGTTTATTACGAGAGCAGGAGCTAGCTTACTTGTTCCAACAGAGTTGACTTGTTCAAGTCCATTTCGTTAGTTTATTAAATTTATGTATCTGCTTAGATGATGTTGTTTGCTATCCCAGATTAGCATTATCTAATCTGCACTTATCAGCTTGTATATACACTAACGCAACACACCAGTGAATTTTGCTTTTGAGCCTTAATTACTTTTACACAGGTTTTTTTCCCCACCTTCCTCACTGTAAACTCGCAGCATTTTTCTTACAATCGTGACATAATCTCGATTTTCTTGTTTCTAACATCAATTATCACTCTAGAGATGAGCCCAACATTAATTTTCTAAAATTCAGCTACGGGTCACTTCAGCATTTCCTTCAGGTAAACCTTCAAGCATTAAAAATGCATTAAACCGAGCCCACAATTATCGGACATACACACAAACACAAGCACAAAAACATGTGTATAGAGCAATGATTGGAAACTGGTGACATAAGGAAAAGAAAAACACTCGCTCGCAATCAAGACGAAGCCTAGAATCTTACCAATCACAAGAGAATCGCCATACAAGCACACAGAAGAAATAGAGTAAAAGAGTAACTAGCCTCGTGTGTAAGAACCTAAACATAAAAATGCGTCAAACTTACGGCCATTGAAGAGGGCGATAGTAAGTTTCTTGTAGCAGAGAAGGAAGAAAAAAGATCTCCGCTCCCACTGGTCTAGGGTTTTGAGGTTCTTGACTTCCCGAGACGAGATAGAGTGCGTGTTCTGATTCCCCAGTGTCTCTTCTTGTCCTTTTCTGGTGATGGGCTTGGGCCCAACTTCTTCTAGAATCTTATGGGCTTGCCATTGAGCCCAATGTTGCTCCAAGGCCCAGAGACTCGCAGCCTCATGTCGAGAAGGATGTAATTTTATCAGACCTTATGGGTGTGTTTTGTCCACATAAATTCTGAATTATAACACACAATGTTATAGGCTTACCGGCAGGGAATCACACCGGAGAACGAAAGAAAACCCTTATGAGTTGTTGTTGAGGAACGAATTTTATATGGGAAATTGAATGAAACCATCTTAATATATAATATATTATATATCACTATTCTATAAATTTAAATTTTTAGGTAAATTTGTTAAAAATTTGACATCGTATCACAGCATGCAACTATATTACTCACACCGTTCTGGATTGAGATCAAGGGAAGGCTTGTGGTTAATTATAATAAAATTCAAGACCAAAACAGAAATATCCAGTTCAATGATTTGTTGTTAATAAGCCTACGGGGTAAAAAAATGCCCAGTTCGTGGTCAAGTTATCCACCTGGCAAAAAAATGCCAAGCAGGTCAACGGTTGTTGAGGATAGGTTAGTGGGTGTTTCAGGATTGAATCTTGTGTTGGAGATCATTATTACATAAGTTTAAATTTTAATTTTACTTTTAAGAAATTTGATATGAGTCAAGTTATCCATCAGTTTTTTCAAACATTTTGAGACGAGATAGAGATAACGTAGATGATGTTCGATGGATTCCAAAGGACGGAGTCGGTGTTGAAAGCCGCGGTCGGGTCAAACCAGAGGTAGAACTGCTGCTCTCTGTTGCCTTAGCCTCGTCTGTATATGTTGGTGTGGAGAACGTAGGGTTGGCCGCTCAGATTGCCCAAGAACTCGGAGTCAATCTCGTCCCACATCAGTCCTTCAGAGCATAACTGCACCACACGGACGGTTCGTACAACGTTAAGTCGCTCTATAACTCACCAGAACGATCGAGGATCTTCATCGAGCCGAGATTAACCTTTCGATGTATCTGATATGAAGGTGTATAATGGTGATTTGTGTATCTGCAGGTGGAGATCGATGAAGGGAACTAGCGTAATAGGCCACGACGGTGCCAGCGGAGTTGCCGGGGACAAGCTTAATCTGCAAATCGAACTTGCCGAAGAGGAACTGGTTCTTCGACTGGAACCCCGCGCCGGAGGAGTTGTCAAGGGAGAGGCTAAGCTGGCCGTTGTTGAGGAACTTCGCGCGGCCAGCTCCCCTGCATTTACTGTCCACGTTTCTGTGGACGGGGCCGGCTGCAGCTTCTGCAGCCATGAAAGCACCTATTGCAAAAGGAGGCAGCAAGAATGGAAGCTTCGAAGCCATTGAAGCACTCCTCGATGAAAATGCTTCTCATGCTTCTAAGGCTTAGAGGGAAGTAATAGCTTTCGGGTAGAAGAACAAGGGCACGATTATGGGGCATATATAGGACGATGTTGATTGAATTTGGTTGTCGATTAAGTTGACATCTTTCATGACTACCTTACAATAATTAATTTACGATCTCTTTATTTTTATATCGATAATGATATTACTGTACTAAATCTTATTTATTAAAATTACATTATTATACGAGACCATAGTTTTTAAAACCGGATCGGGCCAGGAACCGGTCCAGGTATGGGTTCATGAGTCTATAGGTCGGACCAGGGGTTCAATGGGTTGAACCGCATGTTTAATAAATAATATTAATAATATAATATTCTAATAAATTGATATAATATTATAA
>CXYZ01004574.1:1026648-1048049 GCA_900006705.1 Sonneratia caseolaris | reverse complement strand
ATTATAATATGTTTTTATTTTTTTAATTTTAATTCGACCGGTTTTATCACCGGTTCAATTAGATTCACCAGTTGAACAGGGAACTGGCCGGTTCAATTGAAAATTTTCTTTTTAAATGTGCAATTAGATTTTTTGTAGGAACCGGACCGGGTGAGTAGCCGATTTCCAGTTGAACCGGTCAAACCGGCCGGCCCGGCCCGGTTTTTAAAAGTATGTGTGAGAGTGGGTTGGCTTGGCTTCAAAATAGAAAGTCTATTTGCCCCCCTGAAATTATTATTATTATTATTATTCATTCCTCGATGATATGGATATGCTTATTTTTTTTAATATAGTTTAGACCATGTAAAATCTAATTTTTAATGTACTAAGAATTGTCTAAGAGTTTTTTTTTTATAAATTAATTGATATTCAAATGTAATTATATTATAAAGATTTGTAATAAAATTTGGACGAAAATACACATACAGAATTTTCATATGAATAAGATGTGATGTTTTACTCTATCTTCGGTTCTTAATAAATCTTTGAAATTATCGGAGTCTTACGTGACGTTCACCCCAACTTATCAATCAACCATTTTATAGTTGATTAAGGCGTATTCACTATACCAAGATTCCTACCTCTTTATAGGCAACGGATCGTAGTTCCACCAAGTCTGCTATTGAACACGATATTTGGTGACCTTATTCGATTTTGGTCTCATCATGGGTTGGTAAAGTTCTTGTCACTCTTGGCATTGGATCTTAACACAATTTGACGAGGATCACATCATTTGGTATCAGAACCAATGTTCTAGGTCAGACTCATCAATCTATCCTTCAAAACTTATTCTTTGTAACTCTTGGTATTCTCTTCCACGTTTTGATATTAGATCTTATCACAAGTTGGCAACGTTGGCTAATCCAATTATAATTGAGTCGGCTCACTGAAAGAGTAAAACTCGTCTAACATAAATTCTTTTCGTTCATATGACTCGATACCGAGACTTTCTTTAAGATGAAGAAATATCAAATCACACCGACTAATCTATGTTAGTTCCTCAAGTATCTGCACTAATACATATGTTGCTGATATTAATTGGAACCTCCCACAAACAGATAATAAAACGTGGGCGCACCGCTTGTTACACTCTCTTGCTCGGGCATCCCAAGTGGGCGGTGCACTTTTTTTTTAATGTAATATTTTTTTTACTATAAAATACGAAAGAAAATCCTGAATGAACCCTAAAAATTTATATTAATCCTAATAATTAACTATTTAGTTCAAAAGGAAAGTTAAAATATGATGACAACCTTCGTCTAACATATGGCAAATTTTCATTAAACGTTATCGCCATATAAACACAATTAATTAATGGAATTTTATACTAGAAAAACAAGACTAAAAATACCACAATCCTATCCCTTGAAACTATTGTATTAGATATGTACTCTCCGTTTTTATAATTTCGATAGATTTCTTACATAACATCATAGCGAATCACCAAAATATTCGACTCCATTAAATTTTATAATATATATGAAATTACGAGTCACTATCCTATTTGTTTAAATTTTTGCACTAGGTATATACCAATCGCTCTTATAAGTAAAATGTATCAGTTACATCTTTGATCATTTTCCTTGGAGTATCTTGATTTTTAGAGGACATTTATGACATCATCTTATGCGACTCTTACATCATTTAATTTTCCATTTAATGAGCTCCGGCTCCATGCATGTCCAATAGATCATAGTCTAACTCTAATTTGATTCAAATCGATCAATTAAATGATAAAATATTCACGGCTTCTTCACTCATTAATACTTTAGCGCTATAGAAGTGAACAATACTACCAATGAATAATACTATCCGCGTGTCCAAGAAGCATCCCTATCGATACTCTCGAGGATGAAGAATAAAATGTGTTGACCCATCACAGTGAATAATCAATCGGAATGGACATGGTAGGGATGCTCATGGTTCGGTTTAGTTCGGCTACGATACTCCCGAACCATAACCATTATACAGGTACCGAACTGAATTGTTTTGAACCGGTTTTATTATTAAGTTAACTTATTTGAACTGTTTTTTAAAAAATAATAATAAATTAACGACTTAAATATAAACCGAACCAAAATCGAATAAAAACCGTATATATATATATGATAAAAGGAAAAATATTAAAACCATAAACATTTTAATTAATGATAAATTAAATATATAATATTGATATTAGTTGATGTATTTAGAAGGGATTTAGTATGAAATTGTAGAAAATATGTTATATAATAGTAAAAAATATATATCTAATTATTTTAAAAAAAGTTATAAAAATTATAAATAATTTATAAATATATCAAATATTAAAAAAAAAGTATAATTTGAACATTTTAACAAATTAATCAAATCATTTAAATTTAATAACTAATCCCACCACTTTACTTTAAAAAATTATATTATATAAGAAGCGGTTGAATTCATCTTTCTATCTCATTCTTCAATTCTCTCTTCGCTATCCTAGGGCATGGAGAAGATTGATGGTTTTCAAATCAATTTTAGGCTCCAAAAATCCCATTTCGATCAACGGAAAAAGGGTAATTCGATTTGAGACAAGGACAAAGCAAAGATGTTGCATAGCTGTCGTTGGAGTAGCCCACCAACCATCAGACACTGCCTTCCAGCCCATTCTCGAAAAATGATGACAGAACAGGCGGCATGCCACAAAGGAAGCTGGGTGCTCTCTTGCTTTTGATTGCTTTGCCGAGTGAGCTCGACTGGCTTGCTGGGTAAGCAGAAATTCGCGTCATCTTTCCTCATCTCGAGCCCTGGGAATGCAGTTTCATGATCCGGACTCGTAAATTTCCTCGTCTGTCTTACTAGTAGTTACTCCTCTACGATGAATTGCTGCACATTCGGTGACCAAATTGGAGTCGAATTCATACGAAGAATGAACTACAAGTTGAGAGGATAAAGAGGACATGCTTTGATGATCATTAACAGTAATCTAAGCTGTCTGGTTCTGTGGCGGCATGTACCGACTCTAACCTCTCCCTGCCAAAAAGTGCAAAACCGCGTCCTTCTCCTCTTCCCTCTCCCCCACCGACAGCTAATATCGATGACAACGCCAACTGTCGACAGCCGCGTCCGCTCTCGGACCCCAGCGTCCGGTCACCTTCCTCGCCCTTTCGGAGCCAGTCACCAACTCACCGTTCTCACTTTTAGCTTCACCACTGACTGATCTTTGACGCACGCAGCACTATAAATAACAATCCTGAGCCTCCTGCGTCTTCAACAACTCAACTCAAGACTTGATTCTCCAGAAATCATACTCACCAGCCACTGCATCCATGGCTTCTTCTTCCTCCTCCTCCTCTTCTTCCTCTTTGCTGTATGCTAAGCTCATCGTCTCTCTATTTGTGGGCTTCCTTGTATCCGTCTGCGCCGGGAACTTCTACCAGGATTTCGACATTACCTGGGGGGATGGCCGAGCTAAGATACTCAACAACGGAGAGCTGCTGACTCTCTCCTTGGACAAGGCCTCGGGGTCGGGGTTCCAGTCCAAGAACGAGTATCTGTTCGGAAAGATCGACATGCAGCTCAAGCTCGTCCCCGGAAACTCCGCCGGCACCGTCACTGCTTACTACGTAAGTTGCTGCCCAACTGTCATATGGGTCAACAGACATTCCATTTCAACTGTATTCTGTCGATCTTGACAGTGTTGTTGATGATAACCCATTTTTCTTCCTCTCTTCTCGTGCTTGCAGCTTTCGTCGAAAGGATCGACATGGGATGAGATAGACTTTGAGTTCTTGGGGAACCTGAGCGGCGATCCTTACATCCTCCACACCAATGTGTTCAGCCAGGGAAAGGGCAACCGGGAGCAGCAGTTCTATCTCTGGTTCGATCCGACCACCGACTTCCACACTTACTCGATCCTCTGGAACCCGCAGCGAATCATGTAAGCAAAAAAGAAATTGTCACAATTCCCCTCTATATGCCTTTTTCTTCACCGAAGTTATAGAAGCTTAAGATTGACTTGTTTGTTCGTTGATATTTGGACAGATTTTCGGTAGACGGGACACCGATAAGGGAGTTCAAGAACGCGGAGTCATTGGGGGTCCCGTTCCCGAAGAGCCAACCGATGAGGATATACTCGAGCCTGTGGAACGCGGACGACTGGGCCACGAGGGGCGGTCTCGTGAAAACGGACTGGTCCAACGCCCCGTTCACTGCCTCGTACAGGAACTTCAACGCTGAGAAGTCCTGCGTCTGGTCCTCCTCGGCATCGGCCTCCTCCTGTAGCTCCTCCGCCTCGGTGGCGGGGCCGAGCGGCTCTGGCAACCCCTGGCTGTCCGAGGAGCTGGACGCCGCGAGCCAGGAGAGGCTCAGGTGGGTGCAGAGGAACTACATGATCTACAACTACTGCGCCGATTCCAAGCGGTTTCCTCAGGGCCTTCCTCCGGAGTGCAGCGTGGCTTAACCAGAAGGAGAGAACAGAAGAACAAGTATAACATATGGCCATCCATTTCAATTCCTTGATTCGTTGGTACTGTATGTAATTCTCATTGTATCTAGTGGTTGATTTGAGCCAGTGGGCTGGTAAATTCTCTTGAGCGCTTGCGCTGTTCTTCTCCCCATATTCTTATACGGCGCTGCAAATAATACTACGGTCAACAGTATCTATACCACCGAATTTAAAGTATTGATTATTACGTAAAATTCCACGATTAAATCAAGCGAATGCTTTGTTTCTGCCTTCTACGCCGTATGGCACTCCGGGGAAGGCCCCTGCGAAAAGCGCTGCCGATCAGTGCAGTAGTTGTAGATCATGTAGTTCTTCTGCACCCACCGGAGCCATTCCCTGCCAGCAGCGCCAAGCTCCTCCGACAGCCATGGATCACCAAAGCAGCTGCTTGCTCCCCGGTCGAAGAGCAAGATGAGGCTGAGCTCGAGGGGGACCAGACGCAGGAATTGCCAGCATCGAAGTTCCTGAAGGAAGCCATGAAATGAGCACTGGACCGATCAGTCTTGACGAGCCCCCCTCTTGTGGCCCAGTCATCAGCGTTCGAGTACACCCTCATCGGCCAGTCCTTCGGGAACGGGACTCCCACCGGCTCGGCGTTCTTGAACTCCCTGACCGGAATCCTCTCCACTGAGAATCTGTCAGTGTATTGAAGGCAAAAAGGTCGGCTTCGAGTTGATTTAACTGGAGTGGAATAAGAAAACTGTAGGGTACATAATTACACGATGCTCTGCGGGTTTCATAGGATCGAGTAGGCGTGGAAGTCGGAGACCGGATCGAACCAGAGATAGAACTCCTGCTCGCGGTTGCCTCTTCCTTGGTCGTACAATTCGTACGGAGGACGTACGGATCGCCACCTCGGTTCCCCAAGAACTCGAAGTCAATCTTGTCCCGTGTCGACCCCTCCGAGGATAGCTGCAATGACATACCGAGAAACCAGCCCAAAAACGTTAGAAGACACTATGCCGAGATCAGGGAAATCCTACCTGCAACTTAAGCCGCAACTGACATAGTACGCAGTGACGGTGCCAGCAGAGTTCCCCAGGACGAGCTTGAGCTGCATGCTGAACTTCCCGAACATGTACACGTTCTTGGACTGGAAGCCCAAGCCGGAGGCCCGTCCAAGGAGAGCGTTAACAGATCGCCACTGTCAATTATCTCGGCCCTGCCATCTCCCCATTTGACGCCGAATTCCCGGTAGAAGTTTCCGGCGCAGGCGGATATCAAGAAGCCCAGTACGAATAGAGAAGAAATGAGCTTAGAGGAGGAGGAAGCCATGGAGACAAGTCGGGTGAGCGTGCTTTGTTACAGGAGGATTGAGTTCGAAATTTTGTTGTGTTATGGATGTTGGAGGTGGGTTAAGGTATGTGGCATTTATACAACCAAGTTACTAATCCATTACAAAGACTCAAGCCTAAGATCTTATTAAGAAAAGATATTACAAATTACCTCATCTAATCCATTATTAGTAATTAGATAAGATTAGATTGGACAGCTGGGAGTCGCAGTTTGTGGGGGCTGAAAAGGTGGGTGAGTCGGTGCACCGCCTTACGGTATCCAGCATCAATGTCTTCGTGATAGTGTTTCAGAAGAGTTGATCTAACAGGAGGAGCACAAGTAATCACAGGCATGTTGAAGTAAACAGCAACAAGTAAGTAGAGAAGCAAGAGAGAAACTAGTCAATCCCTTGGAACAGTTATCCACTTAGACAAGTAGAAAGAAGAACAGTACATGGACAGAACATTGACGCAAAGCCTCTAGAATCAGCGGACACAGACAACAATGGTGATAACAATATCCCTCGACCTGACAAATATCACATGCAGTTACCTCCACGCTTGCACAAACCAAATATGGAACCAAGTATGGGAGAGTTCAAGACCAATACAGAATAAATAAGTCATGACCATCTAATGCGAGACAACAATGGCAGGGAGTGGCAATTGCAACAATAGAAATAACTTACTGTACAGGCATCTGTACAAGCAGATCAGACTCCTCCCGAGTTCCAGCATATGTGATAACTAGCCAATCTCCATTAGAAGCCCTTTGGAGCAGAGAAAAATGGAAAGGAGTCCTCGGACACTTGGCCCACTTGATGAGTTAACAGGGAGTTCCAACACCCCCCACCCACCCCTCCCCACCAAAACCCTGAATTTACAGTCAACTGTAATGCTCTAGTCTTCTAACTCAACAATCTGGGCCCGCCTCTCAGCTGCCTTCTTCCGAATAAAGAAACCCCACCTCATCGCAGCTTTAATCTTGAGCCATCCCACAACGGCCTTACCTGAGCGGGTACGATCCTCATCATATCGCTGTGGAGACGGCATGGAACTTGGGAACATGAACCCATCCTCAGGAACGCTGATTGAGGCATGGCCGCCCATGCTGAAGAGACGAAGCAGGTGCTGCATGTCCTCATTCTCTAACATCTCGTGACTCCTCATGCGGATCTCATCCTCATTGAAGAAATCCATGTCCGTCCTGTCACGGTTCCCAGACCAATTCTCAAAGGGGTTCAAGTTAGACAATGAGTGGATCGATGGGCCCGTGGTTTGGAAGCCCGATGATTGCGGAAGACCAAGTGCTAATCCCATATTGTTTTCTATCCTCGAGCTTTCCAATGGACTGGAAGCATTACTTAACTTGTCTTGCAGTGCATAGGGAATGCTGGTGAACTGAGAATAAGGATTGGAGGAGACGAGCTGAGACTGGGTTGAGTATCTCATGTTCATATCCTCATTAAACCCTGAGTGAGGAAAAACGTTATAAATTCAGGCACAGGCTAGGCAGCTATTATATAGATCTTTGGATGAAACCAAAAAGCCTCAACAGAGAAGAAAAGCATAGTATTAGAAAAAATGTTGAAGAGAGTGAAAAATGAGGACTAGGGCATAAGCACAAGCATTGGAATCCAGTTAGTTGTTCTTGCAATGAAAGGATGAAAAGTTCTCTTTATTTTTTGAAAAGAATTTGAGATAAAATGGATTGAATGAACCTTCCGGCAAACCTCCTGATTTACAATGAACACATGTACCTGCTAATCCTAATATATCCCTGCTTTTTCCCACATTGGTACAACTTGCCTTCCAGTTCATCTACATTATTCGCATTCTTATGATGGAAACCCAATCTAGTATGAAGAAAATTGTAATCCAGCCGCTTCATACTTGGCTTATTGTTACATCATTTAGTGGTTACCAAACCATGAGAGAGAAACAAAGAAATGATGAGGTTTAGCAATAATACCTCCAACAGGCAAACTTGAATCTGCCAAAGGCTGCTCAGATGAAAATGGTATAGCAAGTTGTGGTAACTGCATCTGATGATCGATGGTATTGGTATAATCAAGAGCCCCAATCTGTGGATCATTTCGAGCTGACCTCCTAACTTGCTTGAAATTCATTAGCAACTTGCCATCATACTCTATAACTTGATCCCAATTTTCGTAAGCTTTCTTCACCAGAGTGTCCACATAAACCTGCAAGTTAAAAAAAAATAAAACAGCAAATTTATAAGTTTGCAGTCCCTTCCATGTAAAAAAAATAGATTTAACTTATAAGACATGTAGGGTACCTTATAAGTACAAAAAATCAAAATGCACAGAGACATTACTTTTAACTCTTTTTTTGAACTTTGCATGTCTAGAAAAGCAGATAGAATAAATTAGTCATAGATACTGAGGAAGTGCCTGAGGAACATTTATATTATATACTGAAGGTGCGAAGTTACCACTGCATTACTGAATGAATAACATCCAAGATATAAAGCAATATTCTGTCATCACTCAACTGACTGTCACACCAAATCCTGTATATCCAAATTTGATATACATGAATAATTATATGCCTACCTTCTGACTCTCAGTAAGAGAATCAGCAGGATGATACTGCTCCCCCGCTATAAGTCCATTTAATTCGTAGATATTGTTGAAAATAACTCCAACACTTTGATTATCTTCAGGATGGTAAACATAAAGCTTCCCGCTGAGGACACAAGTTTTTGCATGCTCCAAGAGAGCATCCCACATCTTGTTTGACATGCCACTACCCAGGATCTGTTACAGGAAACCAAATAGGCATCAGAAAAACAAACTCAGAAGATCAACAAATTATTAAAACTACCTTCTAAACATAGGCATCAGGAACATAACTCACATTTCGTAGTTTCTGCTGATCTCTAACAACAAGCCGAAGAAAATCTTCCACAGCAAATATTCCATTACTATTCAGCCTCTTGTGGAAGGAACCATCCTTACCTATCTTCTCCAATCTCCAAACTTCGTCATTAAGTGCAGGTGGATAGTGTTTCTTATACACTAAGCCAGGTGAAAAGGTCAAGAGATCAGAAACAGGTAACACAACAAAATGAGAAAGCAATTGGTCAATAAGGAAACCAGACACACATACATTCTCCTCGGTGATCTTTTACAGTGAAGGCTTCAGTCTTCGCCTCACATATACGTATA
This sequence comes from Sonneratia caseolaris, assembly GCA_900006705.1. Taxonomy (NCBI): domain Eukaryota; kingdom Viridiplantae; phylum Streptophyta; class Magnoliopsida; order Myrtales; family Lythraceae; genus Sonneratia; species Sonneratia caseolaris. The sequence goes on along the minus strand of CXYZ01004574.1, from coordinate 1,039,077 downwards.
CCCTCACAAAAACCTAATGCAACCTTCAAGCCAAGCCTGAACTTTCTGCTCCTAATCCAACTTGAATTATCTGTGAATGTCAAATCCCCAAGTGTTCCTACGCCTTCCTTCAGAGTCACTTGCAAGTCTCCAGTCAGGAGAGGCCTCTTTCCTTCGCGCTCTTTAACAACATGGCTCTCAAATTCCTCCTGAGTCCACCCTTCATCTTCCTCATTGTTGAAATCACCTTCAAGAACTACGACATCCAGTTTAACAGATGCTTCAGGTCCAGATGTTACAAGATGGCCACTGTTTGCATCAATTACAACAACATGGATTGCAGCACCCTGCTCCCCCTCCACCTTCCCTCCAGTGAAGAGAGGAAGAGACAAACGTGATCTGAATTGCAGCTGCAAGTTTCTCCCATCTGGACCCTCAATTCGCTTTGGTGAAGCGCTGAAATTTCATGAGGCCAATTGTAAGTTATTGGGGAAAAAGCCAACAAAAATTATTCTTTGAGATAATGAGGCATATGCTTATGTTCCACTGGATATATGTCCAACAGGTTTGTTAATTTTAACTCTGTCATTGATGCATCAAGAAATCCCATTCCACCANAAAAAAAAAGCCCCAGTAACCGACATTACCAAAAAATTACACTACTGACCTTCCATTAAGTCTTGGAGGACCTAACTTTGCCAGAGCACGTTCAACTTCTTCACTGACCTGTGCAGATTATACCACAGTAAGAAGAAGAAAATGGCACACATGCAAAGAGGAAACATCTGGCCACAACACTGACAAAGGGATCATGAAGGCTCACAATAGCAAATTTTATTCACAAAACAATATTGACATTCTATGGCAGCTTCTTTGAATGTATTGAGAAGGAATGTCCAAATGAGTAGAAATTCAAGGCAAGACACATTAAAGCAATAAATCTTACAACTCTGCGAAGGATGGGCTCCAACGATGAGCACAACTTCTGCAAACTATCCACCTTGAGAGCTTCAACAATGACACTGTGATGCAGTTGAATGGTGTGAGATCAGAGAAAACCCGAATATAGACATCCCCAATGACAGATTAAGGAAAGATCGTTTTAGAGATTATCTGTTCAAGAAAAGACAGGCTGAAATAGTGCACTCACAGATAAAACAGACACACACACTATCCTCAAACAAGGAAGCCCAGTTAATAATTTGTTGAACTTGATTTCTAGCAAAATTTAGGAAAAGACCAACTTTAACCATCTAGCTCGAGAATGCAATTCCTGCACTCACTGAAAAATTATTCACGTATTGCATAATTGAATATATGGACTAAAACAGCTATATCCTGACTTCACATAAGTGACTGCATTTCAGGTTAATCAACAAGCACAAGAGTTAATCAGGAAAGGAGCACTGCCAATCAACCAAGAGAACCTGCCATTAACACTTACGCAAAAGAAGAGCCAGCTACAACATGTTACCTTGCAAGAGCAGGTCGCTTACGCTCTGGCTGCTCCTCTTCACTCTCCAAGCTTCTCTTTCCTCTATTATTCATTGAGTTAGTCCTCTCCATATACCTATTCTGCCTCTGCATTGCTTCTAGATCTGCAGAACATAAGAAGCCACGACACTTCTTAAGAATAATCTCTTAAGGCAAGTGCTTTTGATATACGTGGGCCTAATCAAGCTCTTGTAACCTCCACGTCAACAGAACTCGACCAGCCAAAAGGAAACTCTTTTGGGCTCACCATACAGACAAGAAATTAACTTTTTATCAATTTTTTACAAATCAAGATCAGCCAATCTAACACAAGAATTCTATCCATCAGAGGCATCACCTTATACCACAGATCTAACAAAAGCATGACGCAGATTCAGCTCAATTTCACTGGGAAACTCAATACTCACTTATCAGATTCGGATACTTCAACCGCACAGTGTACTAGTAAAAAAATTCAACCCAAAGTAGCACTGCTCAGATTCAATCCCTTCACCTCCAACACCAACAACACTCAACCACAGAAAATCAGCAGCAGCAGACAAACAAAAACAGCAACGAGAATCGACCAATTGAAGCCAGATACAGGACCCAGTTCCGCATCACGGAGCTGAAACATACCCGATGGATCGAAACAGCGGGAGGAAACAGTCGAGCAATTGAGAGCGAGAAAAGAGGGGACGGAATCTAATCGGTAGGCGTTCCGGGGAGAGAGAGAAACGGGGGAAGACAATCAACGGTGATGTCTGCGAGTTTGCAAAAAATGCGATCTTTATTTTTCACAGATTGTTTTTTTTTTTCCGGCTTTTTAGTTTGTGTCTGCTTATAGTCTCTTGCTCCCAAGTCTACCTTGACGACTCACCGCTGGGCCCGGGGCGGGGATCCCCTGTTCCGGTCCCACGATAGTCAACGTACGCAACTATGTGAAACCTAGGGGGTCAAAGAAGAAAACCGAAAACAAAAAAACCAGACCGGACCGACCCGAAGAAATGGTTTTCAATATTCGGGCGGTTTTTTAGGTCAATAGAAGTCATCCAACAAAGACGAGCCCCAACCTGAAAACACCGCCGGGGACCCAATGCCGGTCTAAATTTCATAATTATATTTAACAATATATTTTATTAAGTATAATGTTATAATTAATATTAATTTTCATTAATAATTATAATAAATTTTTGAATAAATCTTTTTTAAAAATACATTCTATTTTTTAACTTTTCATATGAGATGTGCTTTTTTATCTTTTTACTATGAGTTAATAATCCAAAAATGTACTAACTATCGACATTTTAAATATTCTAACCTAAACTTTTTTTGTTTATCCCAAGTAGTATCGAACTTTCTTTTTTTTTTAGTCCATTTGTTGTGCCCTTCATTTTCCATTGAAAATAAATGTCCTCTCTAACGTCACATTGTCGAATGTCTGTTGATAAGTCAGTGATTAACAACTTAGAAAGTTACAAAGTTAGCATCATGTCACGTATGACATGATGCTAACTTTGGATACAAAAGCGAGCAATGCGCTAAATAGGATTAACAAAAAGTGATAATTCAATAATAACAAGATCAAGTAAAAGATCCGTGCCATAATGATGATTAAATTTGCAATAGTTAGTACATTTATGGGTTATTAATATTTGACACATGAGTATATATAACGCGCCATGTAGGATAATAAATCGTTAGTTTTCAAACGGAAAACAAACGGCACGTCAAATGGAATAAAGAAATGAAAGTTGGGTGCTAACTGGATTGAGCAAAAAAACAAAAAAAATTGCTAGAATAATTAAAATGACAATAATTGGTCCTTCTCTAAATTAAATATGTTTTGGAAAATATTTACAGCAATGTGAGAATTAAATCTACACCTCCTCCTCATTTTCCTGAGAGTTATAATCGGTTAGCAAGCTTATTTGAGTTTTCCATTCAATAAAAATTTATATCTGAATACTGTGAACTAAAAAGATGATATATTAGAGCACATTTGAGCTTTCTCAAATATGGGTTATCCACGATGAAAGAAGTGAATATAAAGACAACCAACATAAAATATGCTTGGAGTGATTTGACACATATTTTCTTTAAGTGAAATTTTATATTCGAATTTTATAAATAAATTCAAATATCACTATTCATTCTTTTGTATACCACATTTTAGCTTGTAAATTATAGGGGAAATTGTTTAGGAAATCAAAGAATTTTTCAAAATTCTCTAAAATGTGCATAATATTTAATATTGGATTATTTATACATAATGCTTAGTAGTTTATTCACAAAATATTATGAATACTAATGATGTCACTTTTTTTTTTGTTAACCGCTACATCTGTGATAATTTAACATATTTTTTATACGTGCCACTACTTACAAGTTATCAGTATCATAAGCACACACCATATGAATGTGTCACATTGGCAGCAATTAATATAAAAAATTAACCCTATTAGTAGTCATGATATTTTGTGAACAAATAAGCAAATGCCATATATATTTAGGTGAATATTGAAAGTTATGTATATTTTAGAAAAAGTAAAGGAATGTCATAATTTTTCATGCTTGTAAAATGTAATATTATGTTATAAAATTTATTGTAATATGAGATTATATAGAATAAGTACTTATTGTATGGTTAGTACAGTGTCTCACACCCAAAATACATGTGAATAAATTAATTTTACAACTAATTTTACATTCATTTTTGCCAATACTTACTAAATTTTATAATCGATTTCACACTTTTCTAAATAGCACCGCATCTCATTTTGCACATTGTCCAATAGTGAATAATCCTTTTATTATTGTTCAAAATTTTCTATAATTTAACAATATCCTAATCAAATACTCTAAATGAAATTAATCACATTTTAAAAATTAAATAAAAAAATGTTCTGAGCCTTTTATGAGGGTTAAATCACCCTTTATTCTCCTTTTCCTCACTTTCTCTTCACCAATTGAAGAGAAAANACAGGTTCAATTTATGGGTGAATATTAATTATTTATAATGATAAATAGTGAATTTATTTCAGTCGATTATATAATATTTAATTTAGAGGGTTGGCATGGCATTTTCTGTCCAAAGTGAATAAACTAAATTAGTAAATATTAATTAATACAGCAAAAAAAACCAACAACTATGAATAAGAGATAAAATAAAATTAAAGGAGAAAGGGATAGAAAGGGAAATTGAAAAACACGCGAGCTTTAGGCCTTAATTAATCACCATTGCCGTCCATTGGATCGGATCACAGAGAGAGAGAGAGAGAGAGAGCGCGTATATACGGAGAGGCTCAAGTGAGAGATGACGAGCGGTAAGAGGATCACTTGGTCCGATTCCAAGTTGCTGCTTCCCCATCGGCGATTGTCTACGACCTTCGGCTCCGGCTCCGGCTCCGGCTCCGACTCCTTCGTGTACGTCGAGATGGCCGCCATCGCCTCTGCATCTCCGCGGCGCTCCGTCTTCCTCGGTATTGACGTTGGCACCGGCAGCGCTCGCGCAGGTGTCCGCATCACCCTCCTCTCCCTCCCTCTCACTCTCTCTCCCCTAGAACGTCAACGGACAATTCTTTAGGTGAAAAACGCAGGAGCATCGGACAACCAATCACCTAACTTACGTAGCTCTTGCTGCTATTTAGCTGTCTTAAGTTTCCCTATGCTCGAGTTGGAGATTCTGCATCTTCGGGCTATTGGATCTTCCCTTTTGCACATTTTAGTTGACATACTAGCTGCCTTTGTCGTGTCTAAAAATATACACTTCTCAGGTTTTGCAGTTTGAAGTCACCTTGGGCACCTTTTTGCAGGATTAGGAGTTCTTGCTGAGCCTGAGAGATATAGAGAGACTAACTTTAAAAAGTCTATTGAACTTCTGGAGTTACTTGTGTTATTTGCATTATCCAGCAATAAAAAATGTTTTATTTGCATTTGCAAGAAATATGTAGCCGCAGGGTAAGTGAGAAAATTGCTTCCTTTCTGAATATCTGGTTCGTAAGTTAACTGTCATTTTGATTTTTGAAAGATTCACTGGCCAATACTTAGTAATAAAGATTTTTGCCACCAAATTAATCCTTATATGTTCATTTCGTTAAATAGGACCAAATTGGCGGCAACAAATGGATTATCTAGGGAAATGAAATGTTGGTTGGTGGAACATTTGAGGTCTAGTTTGGTAGATACGTTTCCCATCTTTTGTTGTTAGATCAGTGCTTCCTCCTGCAGGCCTCTTTGATGAGAGTGGGAAGCTCCTTGGTTCTTCTAGCAGTCCAATACAAATATGGAAGGAGCGTGACTGTGTGGAGGTAACATCTGATTTGAACTTCTTTCACCTTGTGGCACAGTTGGATGTGGTATCTTCCAGGAGAAAAATAAATGTATAGATCTTAGTTGATTTCAATTGCCAAATTATACTGTCTTATGTTTCTTCCTTTCAGTGGGCTAATAATAGCTGAATCTTAATTGCTTTTTTCTCCGAGCAATCCCATCTAATTTAATAATAGGATTATCTAGTGAGCTGAGGGCAATAAAATGTCTATTTATTTCACTAAGTCAACATTTTTTCCCTTCAGCAATCATCAACAGATATCTGGCATGCAATATGTGCAGCTGTGAGGGGTGCATGTGCCCTGGCAAACGTTGGTGGAGAAGAAGTCAGTGGTGTTGCGTTTGCAGCCACATGTTCTCTTGGTATAAATTCCTGCATCAACTTTCATTTGAGTGAAATAACATGAATATTTATGTGGTTCTTCTTGTTCTGCTGATAATGTGATTGTAGAACATTTTTGTGTATTTTGCAGTTGCTGTGGATGCTGAAGGCTCTCCAGTCACAGTTTCCTGGAGTGGTGATTCAAGAAGAAATGTCATCGTCTGGATGGACCATAGAGCTGTAAAGCAAGCTGAAAAGATAAATGCTAGCAACTCACCTGTGTTACAGTACTGTGGTGGAGCTGTTTCACCTGAGATGGAGCCACCAAAGGTACTCAGAGAAATTTTTATTAATATCTTGTTCAACATTCCTTCTTCTTGGCATGTTCATTATTGAGATCTTGTTCAACATTCCTTTTCTTTATTATTGTTACTATTGTCATCCAGAATTATTTTGGGATACAGGAACTACTGGCATAGACAATTATGCATTTCTTGGCAATAGGCAATGTTTAAGGAACTTCCATGCCATTGAGTCAAATGAATTTATCTATCTCATATGCTTCTGGATGCATGCTTTGAACTTTACATGTGGATTTTCTTTTGCAATACTGTTTGTGTCTTTACTTCCACTTGCATCCACTTATGATAAAAATGTTTATCCAGCTTCTGTGGGTGAAAGAGAATTTGCCGGAATCCTGGTCAATGGTGTTCAGATGGATGGATTTGAGCGATTGGTTATCTTACAGGTACCTTGTTCAGGCTAATCATTCTCCTTGTGCCATACATCATCAGAACAGTAAGAATTGGGAGATGCTAAATATTTTGGGTTAGAAGTTAGGTCAATTGCAAGAAAAGGTAAAAAATGAATATACAAATATCAATAAATAGATTAATACCAGAATGTGAGGAGTGCCTATTGTTCATGTTGCTCCCACAAATGGCATAAAGAATAGATAAGAATTTGTAGGGGAAAATGTTTTAACTTTATTGTAACCCTGTAAAATCGTCAGCAGAGAAACGAGTCCATCCTGCTTTTCTATCTCTTGCACTATCCCCCCTTATGACTAATCCAAATCTTTCTAGTTTTACTCAAGTAATATCGAGGTGATTTTCATTGTAAATTTTTTTTCACATTTCAAAGAGCAACCGGAGATGACACGCGGAGCATCTGCACCACAGCCTGCAAGTGGACCTACCTTGGTCATGCACACATGCAACAAGTCCATGAGAAAGAGTCAAGAGATATGGAAGCCTGTGGTTGGGATGATGAATTCTGGGAAGAAATTGGCTTGGTTGATCTTGTAGATGGACATCATGCTAAAATAGGTAGTTCATTCTGTTTGTCCAAGTAAATTTTGGGCATCTATGAAAAACAAGAGAGTACATTTCGTGCAGCTTAAAATAGGATGTATGCATATTTTCCTAGTACATCTGCTGTGAATAGTTTACTTTTATTGACCCCTCTGTCCTCTCCCACAAATTATATGAGTGCATTTTTTCTAATAATTCAAGCATTCCAATGGATACATGGACTGTTTGATGTATAACTTGAAATCTTTTCCTTTTAACGCTGTACCTGAAAGATATTTTTACATATTGAGCAGCTAAATTGGTTCAATTGTTTGACGAGGGCCAAAGGTTTGATCATTGTAAAGAACATAAGATAATGAAGTACTGATCAGATCCAGAAAGCTATCTATTAACCATAAACTTACATTGAGTTATACTATATTTCTCCTTTTTCTTTTCGATTCCCTTAAGAACTATGGGCAGCTAGACTACATTCAACTGTTTACAGGTTTGCTGGTTAATGTTTATGTCTTATGAATCCGTGCACTGAGTTATGCTGGTATATAAACTTGTTTCTCTGTGACATTTTGTAAGCATGCATTATCTATTAAAGAAATATCATGTTGAGTTGCTTTATCCAATTGGTGGATGATTCTGTTTAATTGTATTCATCCACATAGAGATCTTGTTGCTTTTATTCACTCGATAATTTGTGTCAACAGGAAGAAGTGTTGCTTTCCCTGGACATCCGCTGGGATCTGGTTTAACTCCAACTGCTGCAAAGGCAAGAAATTTTTCTATTGATTTTGAGTGGCAATGCCTTGAGGTCCATGCCAAAAGAAAAGATAATTAACCACAGTCCAAGAAAACATATATATTGATCTCTATGATTTAAATCGGCTTTTGATGCAGGTTGGTCTGTAGGATTTACCTAAGTTACTGACGTTGAATCGTTTTCTAAGAAGTTTAATTCGATATTTAGGAACTAGGACTGGTGGCAGGGACTCCAGTGGGAACTTCATTGATTGATGCCCATGCTGGAGGTGTTGGGGTTATAGAAAGTGTTCCAAGGTCAGATACTGAGGCTAAAGGTATTCTTGTCTCAAAGTATTGAACAGGTCTGCTTCTTGGTCGGATATAAGTTTTAAGTTAATGCATTATATTTAAACTCATCAGAGCATGACGAAGAAGCTATTTGCCACCGAATGGTGCTAGTCTGTGGTACTTCTACTTGCCATATGGTTGTATCCCAGAACAAGCTGTTCATTCCAGGTGTCTGGGGACCATTTTGGTCAGGTAATTTCTCAAAGGCTTCTTAATGTGTGCACACTCCTATAATGAGAAAATTTGTAAACCATCTTGGGTATTCTGAGTGTTGTGGCTCTAAGTTAATAAACAATGCACTAGAGATGGAAAGTGTGTATCATTATCCTTCGAATGTGATTGGTAGCCTTGTGGCCTTAAATACCAGTGGGTCATATATCAGCTTCTCCCCTGTATCAGTATATTTTGACATCTTTGATAGCCGTGTAAAGAAAAGAGCAAGACCTTATTAATTATATTCCCTCATGGGGTCTTTTCACTATATTATTTTTGCATGTCTGCACTACCCATGTCTAGCTGTTCTTCAGTATATTATTTTCCCAGTCTCTAGTTAAATCAAGGACAATGCATTTTTGTATCAATACCCTCATATTACTTTTTATGCCACTCTTAGTTATTAGAGTTTCTTCCTTTCATTTTGCTCAATATGATTTATCCCAGCATTGGATTCTTCAAACGTTAAGTCGCAGTCTTTTTCCTTCTCTTTCTTCAGCGATGGTCCCAGAGTACTGGCTCACCGAGGGTGGGCAGAGTGCTACCGGTGCACTACTAGACTATGTAGTTGAAAATCATGTTGCTTCTTCTCTTCTTGCCAATCGTGCTGCATCCCAGAGTAACTCTTAACTATGTCTTTGATACTTCTACTCATATCTAGCCTACTGATCCAATCCTTTTCCTGTAGCACTTATTTGCATCATAATCTTTTCAAATACAGAAATATCATTGTTTGAATTACTAAACAAGATGTTAGAACGGATGGTTCAAGAACAGAATTCCCCATTTGTCGCTGCACTTACTCAAGATATGCATGTCCTACCTGACTTTCATGGAAACAGGTGCAATGCTCAATTTGCATATTTCAGTTAGCCCAAAATATCTCATGCGGTAATGGAGAAATGAGGGCTTGGTATCACAGGTCTCCACTCGCTGATCCTAATGCTAAGGGAGTGATTTGTGGGTTATCGCTTGACTCCAGCGAGAAACAGTTGGCTCTTCTCTACCTTGCTACTGTACAGGGTCTTGCTTATGGCACACGCCACATTGTGGAGCATTGCAATGCCCACGGTCATAAGGTAACAATATATATAGTCTTACCTATAAATATTCTTTATTTAGAACTTCGGAGATACTACTCCACTTATTGGATGCAAGGTTAGCAGTTGTTATCAGAATTTTATTGGCTTGTGTATCATACAATGATATGTTTACTTATTGTCCATTGGTTCAGATATTACCTCTGCAATGGCATTTAATTTCACCAGCCACAATTCTTTCCTTTTCTTTCCGCGATAAAATGCCAACACTGACCACTATTCATTTGCTCCATGTGCATATAACGTATATCAATATGTTATGCACGTGTAGTTAGTTCCTATGGAAATCTTGGACATACATTCCATTGATTTTATTTCTTCCAGATTGACACGCTACTTGCATGTGGAGGGCTTGCCAAGAATTCTTTGTTCCTTCAAGAACATGCAGATATAATTGGTATTTATGTGGTTCTCCTGATCAACTTCATTTTTCAGCAAGCTGTTGTAGTGATCCCAAGAGCTTTTCTGCTTAAAATTCAGGTTGCCCCATTATTCTTCCTAAAGAAAGTGAATCCGTACTCTTGGGTGCTGCTATTCTTGGGGCAGTTGCTGCAAAGAGATATCCTAATTTGAACGAGGCCATGAGGGCTCTGAGTGCACCCGGTCAGGTATCCACAGGGGCTTGTTAATCTCTGTTGATGATGATTCTCCTCTTTTCTTTTCATTTTTCGAGTCCAGATTATTTTTAACAAAATCTGCAATTCCATCCACTTTTGCAACTACAAATACACTGATGGAGACTCGAGAACTCCACTTTGTACCTGGCTTGAGCTATTCAGGCATTTGATCTGTGCCTACTTAGAATAGGGGCTGAACTAAAAATTTAATATAAATGTGCCTATTCATGGGGCATATCTTGATATTTTATGAGGTAGAAGTCAGCATAGAGCTTTTATGATCTGCATATTCTTGATTTACCAGGTCCCTCTTAGTTACTGGAGTAAATTGATTTGCCATTCCTTGAAGTTACTCTTCCGTGTTAAAATTGTGGTGTAATTAATGTGTACCCCATGTTCGTGTTCTGTTTCTTTTGCTTGACAACCTTCTGGAAATGGCGCTAGGTCATACATCCATCAAAAGACCCAAAGGTGAAGAAGTACCACGATGCCAAGTACAGGATTTTTCGTGAGCTGTACAAGCAGCAGCTTTCACAGCGTGCAGCTATGGCTGAAGCCTTGGCCTAGTGCAAAGCACAGATCCAGCTTAATCCTCACGGATGCTCCCTACTCTATTCTGGGCCTGCTCGACCCGATTCCGGTGATTGTACCTTCCTCAATCTAACTCAGAGTTTTTCCTGCTCTCTTCCCCTGTTGATCGATCTTTGGGAATGTGTAGAAGGTGAAAAGGAGACATTATACATACTCATGCTGATTCTGCTGATAATAGTAGAGGTTGCCAATGCTTTGTTGGGCTGGGATGCACAAATCAATCGGCCGAGCTCCGCGACCCATGAGGAATATAGGTAAAGTTACCATCTCATTCATCAATTAGCTATCTTACACTTAATTTAACCACACCATCAACACTTGATAAAAGTCTAATATAATAAATAGCTCAAGTCATCCCCTCCTGGGTAGCCAAATTCCGACTATCCATAAAATAAATTCTCCCCCACCCCTCACCAAAAAAAAAAAAAAAACCATATAGGTATACCAAATCTCGCACGAATTTCCGACGATAGTATTGGTGAAAGTCAAAAAGGCTGGGCCACAGGGAGGAAGTAAGTGCGCTAGATGCTATGACCCTTTTTTTTTTTTCCCTTTAATTGGACAAATTGATCGAGTTACAGGTGAGCTCGGGGAAGAGATTTCTCGGTGGGTGATGATGGTGGTGGGGTACCATTTCAACTGACCCAAGAATTGGTTTAGCTGCCCATGTTCTGTGCGAGGCAAATCGGCCTGGATCCTGGTCGCTTCCTAATTTCTTTCTAAATGTTGTGCCCGGACATGTAAAATTTAACACCTGACGCTCTGTGGAAATGTATCGTTCTTCTATCTCTCGGTAATGCCCGCGGGTTCATCGTCAGATGCCATCCTCTTGCCCTAATCATCGATGGATGGCCACGGGTCAGAAAATGCTGCGACGGATCGGTCTGTTCTCTCTCGGGTTGGTCCCGCATGACTTACCTCTATCCGTGTCTCAAAGGTATCTGAATGACGCCAGGAGGCCAACTTAAAAGTCAAATTCCGTGTCGCCATCTGCTCCTTCTTGTCTGTCTCCTTTGATCAAGAATCTGTTTGATTTCTGTTGTACCAAATGACGCTCGAGACCAAGACTCTCTCTGCTGAAAGTCGATGCCGATGCTTGACAGCTGTGACAAGGATAAAGCCAAAAGCTTTGATTTTGTCTACACGGTTGCATTCATAATTTTAAAAGCTAGATTGGCCGGTCGATTTGTTGCTTCAACCGGGAATTAGTTATTTATCCGGTCTGGTTCCTATAAAAGATCTAATTGTATAGTCAAAAAGGACAATTCTAATTGAACCGATTGGTTCTCTATCTAACTAATTAACTCAATTGAATCGGTTGATTTAAAAATAAAAATAAAAAAAATAAAAATATTATAACATACATATTTTATTTTATTAGAATTATATTTATATTTTATGTTAAA
>CXYZ01004574.1:999871-1014946 GCA_900006705.1 Sonneratia caseolaris | reverse complement strand
CTCACATGATATGGTATGGTATGTTAGCCACTTTTGTGACATATCAACAACTTATTTATCATACATTCAATTCTAATTTGACTGAAAAATTAATAATAAATCCATACAGTCAATCTCAAATAAATCCCTACTACATAGAAAAATTCGTGCTCCGTCCAGGGCCTTTATAGATGTGTGATATTGACCAGTTCAACCAACGAAAGCACTGCCATCGTTAACCGATACACATTCCTGCCAAGGACTTGGAGATGGAAGCGTCTATTCCGTGACGATCTTGACCAGAGACTCGAGGTTCTTGATAGAGCTACCGCTGGCTGCCACGGCGCTTGTCGTCATCTCCTTCAGCGCACCGATCCGTTCCCGCATCTCCTTCCCTTCCTCATTAAGCAAAACCCTCGTCAGCGCGGCCACGGTCCCAGGCCTCGTGATCTCACCTCCCTTGAGGCCGATACCAACTCGCAGCACTGATTCCACACACCTACAGTTCATCTGCTGGTCCCCATAGAAAGGTCTCATGATCGTTGGGACCCCGCCAATGAAGCCCTCGAGCAGTGAATTCCACCCGCAGTGGGTCAAGAACGCCCCGACCGACTTGTGCCTCAGGATGTCAAGCTGCGGTGCCCAGGGGACGATCTTTGATTTCGAGCTTTCCCTCGTCCTCCCAACAAATTCCCGAGGGAGTTGCTCTTCTGGGTTCCCCCGGAACGACCAGAGGAACGGGACTCCCAATTCCTCCAGCGCCTCCGAGAGCGCTGTCAGCTCGTGGGGAAGCGGAGTTATCACGCTCCCGAAGCTGATGTACACCACCGAGGATGGCTCCTGCTCGTCCAGCCACGCGATGCACCCTTGGCAATCGACGGATGCGGCCATCTTTGGGCACAACAGCGAGATAGGCCCCACGTTGATGACCTTCTTGAGCCGTTTCTCGAGCTGCGCCGTTAAGAATGGGTCGAGCTCGTCAAAGGAGTTGATGGCGACTGCGGTTGCCTGTGGGAGGCTCCGGGCCATCTTATCTATCATGATGGAGAATTGCAAGTTCGGATCCAGCCGGATGACTTCCCATGGCAAGTCCGTCGCACGTACGGACTCTAAACCCGGGATGAAATCAAGGCTCACATTGTCTTGGATTCCTGCAAGAAGCACCTCTCACAATGCTTTAGCTTCACAGATACATGGTTCACCTCCTCATATAATTCAAGAGACATTAGAAAATGAAGTATATTCGGGTTTCTGCAAATCCGACTAATACACAGTTATCCTCATGTAACGATATATGAATGCTTAAATGTGAACATAAGCGCTAAAATAAACCGATCTTGGGTGTGACTCGTTCGAGCTGCCTTGATCAACTGACTCTCACCTTCGGATCCGATGGTTTCCCGGATGAGATCCGTGCAGACATGGGCGAGCAACGGCCGAGCCCCTGAAAACCACACTGGGATCCACGGGACCCCCATCTCCTGGGCCATGTCAGCCGCGAACCAGAGAAATGCGTCGGTGATCAGACAGCTTATCTTGAGCCCGACCGCCTGCTCAGTTTCCTTGATAGACTCGTAGAAGTTCCCCGGCACCACCTTCAGGAAGAGCTCAACCGGCTCCAGCGGGTGCCCCGACAGCACGACCCCCTCCGGGAGGCCGTCTTCGACGTAGCACGGTCGTATGTTCTTGAGCCCCTCGGGGTTGTCCTTGGGGAAGACCTGTCCATTTGACGTCTTCGTGCCAAAGAACGAGAACAGTGCGTCGGGCCCGGAATCGGAAATTTGCCTCACGACGGTCAGCATCGGGGCTGTGTGGCTCGCAAACGGGAACACTAGGACTGCTACGTGCTTGCGCGGCCCGGACATGGTGAAGAGATGGAAGGGACGATGTACGAGAATGTTCGGTGGGAAGGGGAGAAGAAGGCAATTTGCAATGAGAAGTGCGAATTGTTGGAGATCTGATTTGAGTGAATCAACGACTTCATGTGATTCAAAAAAGTATTTGACGAAAGAAACGAGGCGTTTGGCTAGAATTAGGAAAGCGGTAACTACCGGCCGCTTTTGAAGGACGCAGGAGCCTGACAACAACCAAGATTGAATAGATTCCTTCGAACACCGAAAATTAACCCATGCCAATTATTATAAATTAATTGATATAATTCGACAACTCCTCCCTCTAAACAGCAGCCCGTGTGTGTGCTCGGATTCGATAACTAAAGAAAAGTCATGTCAAGAGAGTCCCGACTCCGAGTGACTAGCAAACACGGATTGATCGTAGTCGACCATTCGATTTGTGGATGCAGGGTGCACTCCAGCGAAGAAAACAATACCGGCATGTCTTGTATGAGATCGTCCAAATACTCTTCTTCCTTAATAGTATTTGGTGTTTGAATCTTATAAATGAAGAAAATTTACGATTGAAAGAGTTTTTCTCATTAAAAAGTTGTGTTATTGACGGATAGTTCAGACTTCACGGATGGGGATTGAAGCGTTGAATGTTTACACGTATATAACTCATTAAAGATGGGACCAATTTACACCTTGAGTAAAAATATTATAATTATATATGTATTTATGTATATATTATATTATATTATGATTAACATTGACGAAAATCGTCACTTGAGATCTTACATCTATAGATCGTACGTACAAATGGTCATCAACTCACCAATGTCAAAGTGCACCACGGGCGAATTGCTCCATGATTTGCCTTTATGGAGATAGAGTTTTCACCGAAGAGCTTCGTACTTCGAGATTAATCGTTATTGGGCGGATCGACGAACTAACAGCGGACTGTTTCTAATACGGGCGCTCGCCCTCGTAGTTTCCCGGCGGGTAATAGTTGCACGTCATGAAGACGTCGCCGTCGTCGCACACGACCCGGGCGCACCCGACCTTCCTCGTGTCCCTCCACACGATCTGGGTGTAGTGGCCGCACATCTGGCCCTCCTCGCAAGAGTTACTCGCGTAGTCGTAGTACTTCTCCTCGCCGGCCCACAGCCTCACAGCGTCATCCGGCGTCCAGGCCGAGCCGCCGCCCCAGTAGATGTTCTCCCCGAGCCTGAACTCCCCCTCGGGGAACGAGTGGACGAGCTCGCAGTCGTGCCGCCTCTGCGCCGCCCACCACTGGGCGTACCTCTCGAGGTCGTAGTCCCACGAGAGCGGCGGCTCCGACTTGGACTGCCTCACGAGGTTCTGCGCGAACAGGAACTGCAGGGACTCGGAGGTGATCCCGTGGAGCTGCTCGCCTGCCCCGGTAGCCTCGTTCGGGCCGACTCCGGCTTGGTGGCTCGCGAGGGAGGGAGTGGGGATGGAGATCACATGGACGATGAAAAGGGCGAGGAAGAATGGGAGAGCGTAGGGTCTCAGTGGCTTCATCTCTCCCTCCTCTTCTTCTCTAGGTCCCTAAATATTCTTGGGGTTGGAGAGGCAGATGAGAGGAGAAATGGCATATGTATACACACGAGCATGCATTTATGGGCCGATTCAAGGGACTCGCAAAGGTGCAGTTATATCTTTGTATGTTCTTCTGCTGGCTTTAAGTTTCTCCCATCAAACCTTTTCAAGGCAGCAGCAGTTAGTGACGTCCGGTCCCTTCTGTCTCACAATGTTCACACTTTCATATTCAATCACGAACTTATTATAAACGAGCTGAACTACCAGCGCAAGCACCGGCCCNAGAATGGGAGAGCGTAGGGTCTCAGTGGCTTCATCTCTCCCTCCTCTTCTTCTCTAGGTCCCTAAATATTCTTGGGGTTGGAGAGGCAGATGAGAGGAGAAATGGCATATGTATACACACGAGCATGCATTTATGGGCCGATTCAAGGGACTCGCAAAGGTGCAGTTATATCTATGTATGTTCTTCTGCTGGCTTTAAGTTTCTCCCATCAAACCTTTTCAAGGCAGCAGCAGTTAGTGACGTCCGGTCCCTTCTGTCTCACAATGTTCACACTTTCATATTCAATCACGAACTTATTATAAACGAGCTGAACTACCAGCGCAAGCACCGGCCCGTTAATGTAGCGCCACTGCTGAAAGGCTACGATAATCCGAGGAGTCGATATCNCCGTTAATGTAGCGCCACCGCCGAAAGGCTACGATAATCCGAGGAGTCGATATCCTCCGAGCACAAAATTAAGCAGCATATAATTCGTAAATTGTTCTTAATAGACGTGAGAGTGAGATTATAACACAGAATTTTAGACTGATCAAGTTGCACGAGAGTACACCAGTCACCTTGATTAAGTGTTTCCAATGATGGAGAGCTGTAAATGTGATTGGTGGAGATATATTGAAGTGGGGGGAGAAGAGGGCAAGAGCCATGTGCAAGCGTGGTGAGTTCTGATCACTTTGGACCCAGATTTTTTTTTTGTATGTATTAATTACCCAAGTGGTGGTGGTCTGACAGCCGAAGGAAAGTCATCCATGATTCAATGGCACAGGCCCAATCACAAGACTGTTATAAAAACAATCAAAATACTCTTCCTGATCACAATGGATCTAAAGACTTCCTCTCTGACGAGGCAACACGATGAATTTGAAAAAAGAGAGCATGGCTAGGGGTAGCTGGACAGTGGTGCAGCAGGAGCCATTGCAGTTATGGCTAATATATTTTGAAGAAATCAATGCCCACCAGATTTGGGGAGCTTCTTCCTGCAGAATTCAACACATTCCACTTGATCTGCAACTGTGATATTAATACTTGTATTAAATGTCAATTTGCAGTGGGACTAGCTAGACGAGAAAAAAATAAATTTGTTCCTCAACGAAGTTCGAGTGCACCCACACGAAACGTCTGGGTCATCGAGCAGATTCAAGGTCGATCCACCCCAATCAGGTGGTATCTGCAGAGTCGATGCTCCGTCGTGTCTGATAGTTTGGCAGAACTTTTGTCACAACTTAGATAGTATGTTGCGATGCACATGTATGTAGATTTAGGAAGGCGGAATACATGCGCAGAGAGAACGATGGAACCGAAAGATCGACAGGTTTAATTTCTGAATTTTCCAGCTACTTCATGGAGGCTATTATCTCCTCAGAGAGCATACACATCCAAGTGGTACACAGATTCGACCACAACCTCCAGATTGGGGAAAACATCTAGATTACTGTCTGATAAGTCAATTTGATGTTCCAGGTTCATCACATGCAATCTCAATAATTGGATTTCGATATGTTTCTTTCTGCAAAAGCTCATTGCTGTAGAACCATTGACACGAGATGCTACCCATTCGCGATCGGATGCTAACTGGATAAGGTAAAAATTTTGTCCTCTTCCGGTGTTCCTTGCGACTAGACATCTTAAATGAACAAAAATAACGAAATTTCTCTCTACGTTGCTCGATTTTATGTTATGTTAAACTCGTCGATCTTCCACTATTTGATCCGAGTCCTGGTATTGAACGTGCATTATTGTGTTTCCTCTCTCCCTTTCTCCAAGCAGATCCGTAAGATTCCCCCTGATTTATCGTAATAGACGGGTCAAGCGGGGAGAAAATCCCACCACTAGGGCGGTGGCAGGAATGGCCATTCTGTGGCAGAGACTTCCCTGTTTGCCATTTTCTCCCTTTTGTTTTCCATAATTTGACTCCACACAGACAGAGAGAGAGAGAGAGAGGGAGAGAGAGACAGACAGACACACAGAGAGATCAGGCCGTATCTATCTGCTATATGGTGGTGACTGCTGTCTCTGTATTTAAAACTAAACGGCCATTCTGTCCGGTATGTGTGGCCGTCATCTTCCAGCTCGACATCTATAACGGACAAATTCTTATCTGAAACCTCATCTTGGGGAGTTAAGAGTGGGCCAGTTCATATGATTCCACATCTATTTTCGTTAAATAAGATGTTGAGTTTGTATGAACAAACAAAATTCATGAATTCGGTTTATGTGGTCTATAGTGGCCGAACTTGGATTACTGTAGCATATTTGGACTTCTAGGTTGCACACATAGGATAGGAGACTGTAGGTTATATGAGGTCTGTAAATCATAACTCAGATTCATTCATCCCATGTGTAAGAAGCTGTTCTTCACGCATGCTGCTATTATTTCGTCTTTTCTTTGCTTGGGGATGGTGATTTTCTCGGTTGTCCACAAGTATCAGTTTGCAGTGTTAATTAAACTTGCGGGAAGCAGGTGGAATCCGAGAAGTTTGAGATTTTTCCAACTTTGGTGGGGGTCTCAAGTTTGCGTCCTTGGGAGAACTCTGTTGAGCCAAACAAACTCTGAGCCTGAATTCGTGATGATCCATTAGACTTATAAATATAAATCAAGAAATCATGCTTAGATTTGGTCGCTCTGGACCCTTCATCCTAGTTTATCCGTTGTTCAGAGTTGATTGATTATAGAATGATGGTCGCGAAACAATCAGCTTATGATGATTATCCTTCTAAAACTTCATCAGCTTGCCTTCATCTAAGCTTGTCCCTGGATCGGGACCTAAGAGATGAAGTCAAGGAGCTTCACGTATTCAGTTGCAAATATGTTAAAAAGTGGATGAATATGGTTCAAAAGGACATCAACATTCCCAGCAGGCGGAGAAGTTTTCTGCAGTTTCCAATTGAAGAAGTCCGACAATGGAACCTCTGAGACGCCACCAAACAAACCCCTTTGACCTGATTTCATTCACCAAAGGCAGTAACATGGATATCCTAACCGGAAAATTAGATCTGAAACTGGTAGATTGGGCGGGGATTTTGTGGGGTTAATCTTACAGGTCTGNCTTGGATATCCTAACCGGATAATTAGATCTGAAACTGGTAGATTGGGTGGGGATTTTGTGGGGTTAATCTTACAGGTCTGGCGACCGATAGGAGCTCGAGGATCGCTGCCCGAACGCCATGAATCTGATCTCACAGTTATTGAGATCATAAATACGAATAAGTCGATCCGACAATGAACAGCATTTAATTGTACAAACAGTAAACCTTCGAAGTGTTTGTCGTATACTTGCGCTTCCCTATTTCAGCTTAAGCGCTCGCATTTACAGACTGAAAACACCGTATTTTTATCGTACAAAAGAATATGCAGACAAAGTGATCTTTTGCTGCCTTTACAGAGTTGCGAAATTGAAACGAAAAGGACATGACGAATTTTGATACGCCAAGGAGGGAAGAGAAAGCAACTATGATATCAAGACAACTCTTCACGACCGATCAAATTGGCATTGACAGCTTCAGCCGCTGCAATCCTGGTCTTGTGATGAATGATGAGTTGAAATGTTTCTGTGTATGATGCTGGAGCAGTGAAATTCTTGATTCTGGATATTTCTTTAGACTTTTCTCATCACCGTCAGTTCTTCTGAAGAATCTTGGAATAGAGACTTCGGAACTGTACAGTTTAACTGCCCTTTAGCATTCTTGCGCTTGTGTTGGATCACCCAATCTGTCATCTTTCAGAAGGCTCGACAAGCTCTTGAAGAACTGTTCAAGTTGGTGACCAAGTAAGCTCAGGATAGTAATATGCAATTAAGCGTATACAAGAGAGTTCAGCAATCAGCATCTATACATAAACAGATACCTCTTTATGTGTAGCTAGCTCTCCAGTAGATTTCGATATTTCTATGAGGCAGTGCAGTGGAGCAACCTCGATCACCTGATATTCAGGGAATATACTTCCTTAGTTTTAATTGTTCGAAAACCAAACCTTGTAAGAACTTCTGTGATTGCTTTTAGATTTTCTTACCTCCGCCGATAAGCTGAAGTACGATCGAGAACACCTGGTCATTTTCTGAGATGGGTGCATCTTCATCTGCAATATTTGCAGAAAAATGGTCATAAATAGGAGAATGGTTTAGAGAGTGATGAGTTGCAATTGACTTGCAAGGTTTGACGTGCCTTATTGTTAGATCGCTCGACTGACAGGTTCACATCGGCTGCAGCCGCTTGGATCTTCGTCATGGTGTCATCCACCGTGTGGTCGGACACGAGCATCACTTTCTCCTTGACTTCATCCTGTAACCGGGAATCCACTCGCCAAGAATTCCATCAATTATGACGTACTTTAGAAGTGGAAACCTCAGTGAGTTGCAGGGGACTTGCCTGTTCTTCGAATAAGCCAGACAGGTCAAGGTCGTGGGACATTGCGATCAACTGGAATGCATTTATGAAACTCGACGAGTTAGGGATCTTCCTCTCTGATTCCATTTCCTGTTCAAGAAGATTTGTATTCCGTCAAAATCAGACTACTTCGTTTTTCGTTTCTTTCCACTGATTTTACTGTGCCATGTCCTGCTTCTGCTGTTATAATCTACCTCAACCGACTCGAAAGCAGTGCGAACTTCATCCGCGTAGTCTTTCCCTTCAAATTCATAGGCGCAAGCAGGCACGTAGTCGATCTGAAACCAAGCATCCCCGACTATTTCCGGTGCCGTTATCCTCTGCAAATCGCAGGGTTAAAACAAGTTACCTTGCTTTCCGCTTGAAGCACACAAATGGAATTGACATGATACCTACTGTTCTCGGATTTGGGTCAAGAAGTCTCGATATTATCCTCCTCTGACCTTCCGTAAACCATGCCGGAAATGTGTAGTCCGCTCGGTATATCTGCATAATTGAGCGGCTATCAGTTTACTTGTTACTGTTGTTCGTCTTCTGTTTTCAGCTCCATGAATGTAGAGGACAAGACAACCTTTCTGTACAAGTTGATGAGGTTGCGATCATCGAACGGTAAAGAGCCGGAGAGCAGCTCGAACAGGATTACTCCACAGGACCAAATATCTGCTGCTGCCCCATCATATCCTCTGTTGGTCAGTATCTGTTCGAACAGAAGTCCGAGTCATGAGTATTAAGTTAATGCCCATAGATTTTTAACTCGGTCTGCTTGCACAACTTCCTCCCGAACAATCGAACGAATGCCTTACCTCAGGTGCCACATAGCACGGGGAGCCGCATGCCGTGGATAGCATTTCGCCTCGCTGCAAAAGTCATCCATTTTATGAAAAATTCTGCAGGATAGATGAATAGAACCTGACCAATCAAGAACTAGTGCGAGGTAGTCGGCACCTTCCGAAGAGCACTAAGTCCGAAATCAGAGACCTTGAGGTTTCCTTTGCTATCCAAAAGAAGGTTTTCAGGCTGTAAAAGAGCCCAAGGAGAGAGAGAAAAAAAAAGGTTACTACCCATTTAATTTTAAGTCCTCCATGAAGAGAACTGTTGAATGAAACTGACTGACTGAGAATGTTAAGCTACAGCCCACCTTCAGGTCTCTATGATAGACTCCTCTGTTATGGCAATAGTCCACTGCATCAATCAATTGCTGGAACAGCTTCCTTGCTTCAGACTCGCTCAATTTCTTCACGTACGACTGATCACCAAAATGATAAAACATTAGAGTTTATGCGAAGATATAAACTGAAAAGTTGCCCATTTGCAGGAGGTCTGAGCCTCCAAGTCTTTACCAGCTTGTCCGTCAGCTGCCCTCCTGCCACATAGTCCATCACTATGTAGATCTTCGTTTTTGTTCCGATAACCTGCAGGTATGTGTTTTATTTTAAACTTCGGAAAACAAATTATGGCTGTGCTTTCCTGAGTTCCCGAAATTGTGGGAAGCAGTTGCGTATTAGTGTATTATCTACCTCATGTATGCCAATGATGTTGGGGTGATGCAGAAGCCTCATAGTCTTAATCTCCCGTTGCACCTGAAATGCAGTTATGCGGCGTTTCACTTCTCGAACACAAACGTTTCCCAGGAACACATTTGCCAAAGACGGAAAATGAGAAAGACGATTCATTTCCCCTGTTTTCTAAAACTACAAAATGGAGGGCACTGCCGCCGCCTCTCCTCTGTTCTTGGAAACAAGAAAAACCTGGAAACACTCGCCGAGCAAACAGAAAGAAACACGAATGCACGACAGACAAGAGTCCGACTAATTTTCGAATCGCCAGACCTGACTCTTGAGATTGCTTTCCATGACCGTGTGCTTGTCGATGATCTTAATCGCGACATATTGGTCGCTCGTGCTGTCCACGGCCAGCTTCACCTTCGCAAAGGAGCCCTCCCCGATCATCCGGAGGAACCGATACTTCCCTATGCTGTTGCTCCCGTGCCCCATCCGATCAAAATCTTAGCCTTAACAATTAACTTCTCTTCTGTTGTGCTGCCGTTTGCTTTCCTCAGCTGTTCTTGGCTCTATAAGAACTTAGACGCGTTAGAGATGTTCCTTTATAGTCATGCCAAACAAGAAGACCGAATCTAAGCCGGGGGTTAACTCGTGCAGCTTCTTCCTCGAAGCTGCTGCGGCCACAAGAATACTTCTGTTCTTGCTCCTTGCGTCTCTCTACCCCACCTTTGTCGTTTCTCCTCCTCCTCCCTCTCGGCCACTAGAAGAAGATCAAGAAAGATCCTGTCAGCAGTCGCATTTTCCTTAATTGATTTTTTTTTTTTATTTTTTTGATTATGGAAGGCTTGGAAGCTGCCCAATTTCAGTATCATGGAATGGAGACCGGTTGGTTTGAAGCCACGGAAGCAGAGTAACCGACCGTGTCTTTAAATGGGAGGTGTCCTGTTTTTAATTATATATAGAATTATAAAGCATTGCCTTCCTATTGGCAACTGCCCTATGGGAGGTCGCCACGTGGGATTGACGCCTCGCATCATCATCCCGCGTGGCTTGATGGGATTCCATCACCGTGGGGCCGTCCAATTAAACATGTCAATTCATGTCTACATGATGATTTCTGACTGTGCCGGTAAGGCACAATTTCTATCAGCCTAAAAATCTCAGTACATTTACAAAATTTTTGGCGTTTAAGTACACTTGAATCAAATAAAAATATATTTTTTAAAATAAATTTAAATAAATAATATTTTAAAATAAATTGTATATATTATAATTAATTAATTAATTAATTATTATATTAATTTAACTATTAATACATAATTAATTATTTTAAAAATTCAATATTTTCTTTTTATTATAATTTTTTTTGTACTTTTAAGATAATATAAGTTTTTTCAAACTGTGACATTACAACATAATTTATTTTTATGTCATGCTAGCAGGGTCTTATATTTTTTGACGGCTTGAAAATACTGACTCGTGCACGATTTTTTCATGTTGTGCTTAGGCCATACTTTTAGGCGTGGTGTGCCATTTTTGACAAGTTTGCATCCCATGAGTTGGTCATTATTCCAAAGTGGATAGATAGCCTCTGACTATAATAAATTAGATGTGTGAAAGGAATTTGAAGTTTCTTCAAGAATCACATAGTGTTTTTTGCTTGTACGAACCTCTTTCGGGCTTTGATCCTTAAGACATTGAATTCGACTTCTTTAGGTTGCCTCCTGGCTAGGCTATGCCACGTCGGGATCTGATGATCTATCTGAAGTTCACGTTCACATCGAGTTCGAGCAGAATCTTAAAGATGAATTTATGTTCGATTTTTTGATATGTAACACATGATATTTACAATGTGTCAGCTCATAACAAATAACAAATTGGGAGAATTGGGTAAAAGAAACCCCATTGATTAAATTCATGTGGCTCAGGAAATAGATTTTAATGCCCTAATACCTACGTAATCCAGTAATCCAACACGTGTTCTTTTGGTGCATAAAACCTAGAAGCTCGACGCAGGCGGGGGCAAAAAGGAACGCGTAAATGTGAAGAGTCGTGCCCAAAAAAAAAAGGAAAAACGTGTGTAAAACGTGGCAATAATCATTAATCAAAGAATATAGAGTTTACTTTATCAAAAATAACATTAAAGAAATTTTTTTATTTATCGTCATTAATGTAAGATAAAGGAATTTCGAAATAGATTGGCATAAAGTAAAGATGAGTTATTTTTATACAAGGAAAAAAACTAGAAAATAGAAAGAAAAAGTCGGTCCTTTGGTCATTACGTAAAATTTAGGTGGATTTTTAGGTGAAGATAACCCACTTGACAGGGTCAGGGCCCGGCATGAGAAAGTCGGTGGGGCCTGCGACCAACCAGAGTTTTAGAATTATATTTAATTATGTAGTTTATTAATCCTAATAATCTATTTAATATCCACTTTTATGATTCATCCTCATAATTATGTATTTAATATCAGCGTGGATTAGTTTTCAATTGTGCAATTTAGAAGAATTTACTATCAATTATTACATCATTGTCCAAAATCAATTCCGTTTCTTAATTATTTCTATGTAATAATACTTTAATTATAATTTTATATTAAAAGTTGGAGAAAAAAACTTAAACCGACAGATTATGTGTATTTTTTTATTATCCTTAAACGGTTTTGATGTGGCTTTTCTTTTTGAAAAACTCGAGAGAAAAAAAAGTCAGGGCTCATCAATTTGGTTAAAAAACCACCCCATTCAAACCATTTTCACCTCTATTTAGAGCGATGGTATTTTTTGATACTTACGTTGAAATATACAATCCTACCTCGATTAAACGAAAAAAACGTAATGGGTTTATAAGAAAGTTGGGTAGCACCATCTATTAGCTTGAGTTTTTAAGTAGCAACGGGTCTGATCTTTTATGGGCGCTCACAACGAATTTAACATGGTATTATAGCCAATCGGCTCGCATCTTGTCCGACGCGAGTCTAAAAGTATGACCCGTGATCAGTTGATATAAATCCGAGTACGAAAGAAAATTGCTCTACTCATGATTAATTATATCCCTCATTCAAGAACAGAAGGAGAATACTCGCTTCGTAAGCAATTATTAAGAGCGAGTGTTTAATGGCAGATAGTAAAGTGGACCACGTTACCATGTGATGGTAGATATTGAGATATATAATTTTACAACGATTAAATAAAGAAAACGTTATAGATTTATAAAAAAATTGGATATTGCCAACAAACTTAAGCTGATAGGATATTGATACTCAATCTCTTATGTACTGTAATTTTTTTTATTCAATTTTCCGATATAAGATTTCATTCATAACACTCCTCTAATAAAAATTCTCTCTCCATATCATTCCTGGGATTATTTTTCACATTTAAGGTTTGACTGCAAATGCTCTTTTTTCTCTATTCCTTTTTCCCCCGATTAGGAAATGTATTCATTATTTAAAAAATAATATGATTACAAGTAAGCCACAAGAGAAAAGGTAGGGTCAGGGTACTAAAGATTTGGTAGGCGTCAGACCAAGTCACGGCGATGGAAACTTCATTATTCTTCATAAGTACAACGAGTAAGTTTATTATAATTATTGGAGGAGCAAAAACACGAAAAAAAGAAGAAGAAGAGGAAACTAACATAAATTGGTCAGGATATTTCACCAACTCTTCACCCTAAATAAGACCATCATTCGAGTTTTGTAAATGGAGAGAATTTACATTGGAGAATATTTACTCCTTAATGAGCCGACATAGCTTGAATTGGCTCGATCAGGTTCAATAACTTATAAAAAAAAATTATCGAGATTAGTAGGACGTTAGTTTTTTTTATTAAGTTGTCCTATGTGCTACTGTGTTGTCTTAGCGGTACATAATTTATCATCAATCGTATCAGTAAAATTAACGTGCGGTGTAGGATAATTTTATAGAAAATGAATATTATATTAAAATAAATAAATAATACATAATTTGTGCACGATGACCTACGTAAAAAGATTCATGTTAAATTTGAAAAAGTTATTAAAATTAGTGTTTAGTTATAGTATTAACCTAAAATTTTGTACATGTCAATTTGATTATCTGTTGGAATTCCATAAAATTCAGATCATATTATGAATTCAATTGATGAATTATATATTGGATCATTCTTTTCCTTTAAAGATTACAAAATTTTAACGGAATAAGTAACGGACATAAATTTTATATTGATTTATATTTAGTAGGTGGGAATATCGAGGAGAAAAAAAAGAGAAACATACAAAATAAACAATACTATATTAGTTGTTCAAAACGTGCATCCTCTCTGTTTGATGAATATAAAGTCCCAAACTCAAATCACATGTAGCAAATTTACTCACCTTAGTGGATGATAGTTTCTTTGAGTATACGGGGCTCTCAGAGGAGGAGGAGCCAATCCCAATTTTGTATGATATGTTCATGATTGAATACAAAAGATCGAATATTACGTAACTAGAAGTAGCAGAGTTGGCACGTGGCCTTTCTTTTACCGAGCCAAAAAACTACCTAATTGTATATCATGAACCCTAAAAAATACCCAAAATGTGTATTAATTACTCTTAAATAGATCTTTTCAAACTATAACTATCTCCAGAATTCTACACGCATTCCCTTATTTTATTGTAAAATTGTTTATGAGATACTTCCAATTCATTTTCAATTTATATTTAAATAATAGAAAGGCCATTGCCGTCCAAACTAAGATGTCGGACCGACCATCCACCTGTCCACATGGCCGAAATCAAACAATTAAAGAAAGGAAAATAAAGGGAAAATTTTTAATTCGACAAGGTCAGCATGGCTTGCATGTCCAAATCAGTTGGAAAATTCGACTTTTTTTGGCCTGGAAATTCCAAGTAGACTGCGACAAGACTCGATCATTTTTGTATTTTTAATTTTCCTGATTAAACTTTTCTTTAAAAAAATAAAAAGAACTTTTATGAATTTGACACCCCACATATATAATATTAATTCCGAAATTATTGGATGATTGGTCCAAACGACCGCAAACAAATGGAAGATAGCTGCTGGTTAGGCCGGCGAAGCGACAGAGCATCTTAGGGAGCAAATACGTTCATGTGGTCTATTTATGCGATGATATTATCTAATAAATTTTAATAAATTGTTTAGGTGATTTTGTCTTTACTTGATCTGATCTTTTCTTTTGTGTTTAAGTACTAATTATTAGGGCCCATGAGGGTTTTTTTAGTGTCTAATTATTATTCAAAAAAATCGACATGGCATTGTTATTTATTATCATTTGGTGTCATCATACAAGCATCGATTGCACGGTGTTAATACCATCGCACAATTGCCTTCTCCTTCGATGTGCAGCAATTAGCTAACAGTCTCAACTGAGATTCGAGGACAGTTTAGCCCACAGTCCAAGAAGCTCTTAGGACAGTCAGAACTTTTTTCCCACGGTCCTGACCATAGTTTTAAAAACCGGACCGGGCCGGCCGGTTCAACCGGTTCAACCGGGAACCGGCCACTCACCCGGTCCGGTTCCTTCAAAAAA
>CXYZ01004574.1:945798-989173 GCA_900006705.1 Sonneratia caseolaris | reverse complement strand
GTAGTATTCGAATTAAACTAAATTACTTTAACAATTTGATAAGATTTGGTTCAGTTCAGTGTTGCCAAACCTTGAGCAATTCGAAATTCCGGAGGATCAATTGACCGAGGGTGTTTTTTTTCAGTTTTCTTTCCATTTTTTGGGAAGGTAATTCTGAGTCCATTCCGGATTATGTGGAACCGGTTTTATGATTTGAATCACCCTGTTGTTATACCAAAGATTTTGAGGCAACAGGGTGATTCAAATCCTAGATCTCGTTTCTGATGGACACGAAGAAAGGCAAGATTATGTGGAAACCTAAATCATTCCATTTGGTTCCACAAGAATTCTTCCTTGGATCGACAGGAGAACAAAACAAGGATCTATCACATGCAACCGAGATTTGGGACTCTCGAGATGTCTCGTTCAAAAGGAAAGTAGCTAGAACTATGTACATTCACAAAAGCCTCTCGTAATCGAGATCTGGCAACTCTCGAGATCGATGTCTCACCTCTCCAGGAGTACACTTGAAGCAAAAAGGTGGAACAGTCAGCAGTGTTCGAATTCTGGACCCTAATGGAAGTCACCCTCTCACCCTCCAATTACTTGTGACACTTCTTTGTCGCACTCGTTGATCAAGTGCATGAGGTTTTCTGTGCAAAATCGAGACTGTTCGAGTGAGAAAAATGCATATAGCCACATCTAATACGTACGAGTGACTGCCATTTACAGTCCAAGTTGCATTGTCGGACTGGTGGACCCAACTCGGGAGTATTTCTAAACGAGGAATCCATCAGAGGGCAACTGTAAAAGAGCCTAAAGTGGGCATCCCATCTTCGTCATTGCGAAAGCAGCCTTGGAACAATCCTGGGGAGACAGAACTGAACACAATGGGCTAGGCGAAGCTGTTGCAGATGAGGGTAGAGGTTAGATCCAAAAAAGCTTCACCCCTCACTGAGCTGAGCCGACTTGCACCTGATCAATTGAACTTCAACAGTTCTGCGGATGATATGTGGTGGGCGAATCTACATGTTACAGTGGTCTTACAAGGGATTTTAAGTAGTTTTCGAACCCTTTTTGGGAATATAACGTCTGCCTTTAGTTAGGGCTTGGTCCCTGACTTCAAAAACTTAAAGTAAGCTTGCAATATGATTCCTACTGTCCCCTAGCCTTCTTGGATTCCATGAAAGAGCTTCGGATCCTAATGGCTTCGGATCCAGCCAGATTTAACCGCAAGACATCGAACTTCCTCCAGGAACCTCATTGCCAATGCCAAGCTAAAAATGCAGGGGACCAGTTGCAGCAAATAGTCTGCAGCATAGTTTTTAAAACCGGACNAATCTGTCGGGAAGTAGCTCCTCTGGAACCAATTCGAGGTCCATTCCCAGCATCTACGATCATTCATGGACTAGTCGATTTTTTTTTTTCATTTTGGACATGAGGCCGTTTCCATCTGATTTATTAAGATCAAGGTATTGATTCAGAATCCCCTGATGTAGGAGAGCATCCATATAATAAATATTGTCCCAAGGAACCGGTCGTATACACATTTTTAATCTCAAACAGTTAATGCCCTAAACCAATAAGAGAGGCATTGCTGCGGGAGGACCACAAATAAGATAAGACTGTCATTAAAGTTTAAAGGGGACATTTCTTGGGTTGGGTGAGCTAGATGAGGCCCACCCCCAATCTGATGATGGCAAGATTTAGAGTGGGGGTGGGGTGGCCCGTTGGGGGAGCGGAGTTTCCAATGATTTGAAAAGCTTCATTCATCAATCAAACTGCAAATGTATAAAAAGGATAAAGATTTCATAATTACATCAATTTACTGATCAAGTTATGGGCCTGAGCTAGAGGGCTGAAACAAAATAATCCGCTCTTAAACTGTAAGGGGAAGGTAGCATACTGTTGCGAAAGATCCTGGAGTTGGATTCTCCCCAGATGTAGTAGATGTAACTGGTAAAGGCAAGTGCTGGATGGCAGAAACAAGATTTTTTTTTTCCCACTTCCCATATTTAGCAGGCATATGACAGTTCTTGTTCCAGTTACTTGTGCCTCTTTGCGCCATCAATAAACTCTGAAAGTTGGCGCAGATCACTAATGTTCTCCTGCAGCTGAATAACAATTGATCTCGCGATTCTACCTCCTCAAGGAATTTCCCGCAGTCTTTCTTTCGTCACATGTCTTTCGAGGATGGCTAACCATAATATGAAGGAAGCTCTGGGAATATGGCCCGAAAATGAGAGAATTTCCCACCACGGAACACGCTGTCCCTTGCCTCGAACAGAGCTCCAAATAGTGGAGATCTTTTAAGGTGGTGGGTACTTTGCAAAAAGATCTATCTGATGCTGCTCCCTGTATCGAGTTAGCAAGTGGGTGAATTTGCGTAGCCTCGACAGTTGGGCTTCATGCTGGACGCAGGCTCCATCTCCGAGTGTATAAGTCAGTCGAGCCTGGGGAGGGACGGTGGGAAAACAGCTGTAGCCCCATGGGGCAGCATAATCATAGACTTAGCAGAGGACCTCCTTTCAACCAGTTTCGGATGATTCATATGAAGCTGGTCCCTTTTTGAATAATCCTAGCTAAAAATGTACACACTATTTCAAAGATCCAAAGTCCGGTGTTTATTCAGACAAAAACAAGGGGTGTTTCAGTTGCAGGTCGGTATTGCATAATCGCGAGAACTTGAAGCAGAAGAATTTTCTGCTGAACAGAGGGAGCCAGCCCTGCTGAGACTGCTTCAGTGAGGTAATATGGCTTGGTGCGTGAGTTTCTTTCGTCAATCTACGCCACCTATGGACCCAACTAACCGGTCGGGATTCTCTGTCGTTCCATCAAGAGAGGCTCCGGTATCTATCCATTCCGTAGAGCACGCTCAGCGGGAGAAAAACTACAGAGGAACCAGAGTAAACTTAGCCGCGCCATCGGAAAAGAATAACCCCCAAACCACAGTTTCAGGGCTTGCCTCAGTGGTACACTCAAGAAGAAGCTTCTTGCTCACCATTAGATTTCCATTAAATTCAAAGCCACGGTAAAGCACGCATGTACATATCCCCAATAAAGTTAAATCAGAGGGGGAAAAAGCCAAATAAGCAGGAAAAGAGTGAAGGAAGAAAACACAAGGAACAAACATCTCGATGCCTCTTGACGACATTCCCAGTTCCTCCATCTTCCGGTCGAGAACCATCCAGTCTGAGGCTTCAAAAGGACCGGATCTAGAGTAGATTTCCTGGTCGAGCCTAGATTCCATTTTGAGCCGGGCCCCCCAACAACTCGTACATCTCGAGCATCGATCCATGGCCCTCTCGAGTCTCCGCAGTTTTTGAAGGCCCGGAGAAGCCTCAGTTGCCAAGAGTCGGTACGTAAAAGGAAGAGAATGGGGGTGGAAGAGAAGAAATCCGAGAGAGCCAAATTCCACCGGGTCCAGCAGATTTAACGGCTGAGCTAATCAGAGGCCTTGCATGCGACTGCTCCCTTCGTGTTTTGCCGCATCGTCCTCGAGCGCGACCTCTGATCTCTCGGCCTTCTCGGCGGCGCAGCTGCAGTTGTTGCAGCCGACCCCAACGGAGGACGAGCGGCTGGAGACGGTCGGAGTGGCCAGGAAGGTGGGCGTCACCTCCCCCGCCATGATCACCAGTATCTTCTCCTCGAAAACCGGCTTCCCACCGTCGCCGGCCCCGGCCTCCACGTCACCCTCGCCAGAGCCGCCATCCTCCTGGCTGCCGCCGTCCAAGTAGCCAGAGAGCTTCCAGAAGGAGCACGCCAGGATCAGAAGGGCAAAGGCTATGAGGCACAGCAGCGCAGCTAGGCCGCCGAAGAGATACGGCACCGGGGAATGCCAGGGCGACTGCGAGGTGACACTTGATGGCGCCATCGTCGTCAGGTCGTGGGCTTTGGTAGCTTCCATCTTTGTCCTTTCTAGTATGTAATATTATGTAAGATAGATTAAATATATGCTTTTCCTTTCACGATGAACCCCGAGAGACGCAGCAAATTCCGAATGCTTTCGGCCGAGGGAGTGGAATAGATAGGAGAGCGTGGAGAGGGGAAGGCACCAACGCAGATGGTGAGTTTGATGGAATAAATTATATATAGGGGATGACACTAGTGAAATAAATACTTTATTATTATTATTATTATTAAAGAGTATTTTAATATTAAAATAAGATATAAAAAATGAGAGCTTCACGAACAAGGAATGTATGCAGTACCATTCAGTCTTGGATTGACAGTAGAGTCATGAAACTCTTTTTTATTTATATCATAGACTTTTTAAGTCAGTTAAAATATATCTTGAAATTAATTTGTGATTAGATTAAAATTTTTAAGAAAATTACCTGCAAACATGAAACTCACCGTCTTTGGTAGGATTTTCTCTCTTTTTCTCTTTTTTTTTTAATGTTTCAACTTTGATATAATAAATATTATTACTGTTAATTATATGGGCATATGTTTGCATTTTTCCCCTCCTTTGGATGCGGGACTGTTTTTGCCCTTTACAAAAACAAGTAGGGATGGATTTAAGGGAAGCACGGGTAGGATCAATCCTCTTTGAATTTGGAAAAACTTATATAATATCATATGGATTTTACTTAAATTTATATATATATATTTGGTTAAGCTATTTCAATTCTATTTCCCTCCTGGAAATCTGGTCATATACTTTATATTAAGTTTCGTACACTTGAATGAATGTTTTGGATCCGTCCATCCCGAAAATCAAATGAGGCTCTCAATGGTGATCAATGATTCGATGACACTCAATTCTTCAAGCACGGTGATGTGTTCCATCCATGAGTCTTCATGGATTTTGCAGAGCCTATAATGCATCCACAATTTCATGTTGCGTGTGCCCGATAGCGTTATCAAATGTTTTCGAGTTGGCTCCTCACTAATCCAGAGGGCATGTTTTATATTGTATCGATCTCGAATGGTTCGCGCTCGAATCTACAATGGGTAGATGATGTGGGGAAAAGGGAGAAAGAGGGCTTTTTTGGCTCTACTTGATGTGACGGAAGAACCGGACCAAGTTGAATGTTTGTTGTTCCTACCCTGTAAAGAAAGGTTGGCATGCAAATGGGGTCAGTGATCATTGGTGTTTCCTTTCCTTTATGAACAACTCGCTTGTAACCTAGACAAGCAATCATTCATTCAATGTACCATGCCCATAGTTCAGCCTTGTCGGTTTCTCCATCTCAAATAATCTACTGACCATTTTGGCAGTCGGCTTTTGCTCTTCGAGGGGCAAGGATCCGATTTGCACTTAAACGCCGACGAAAATTAATGGTGCGAAATAAGGACTCAGTTATTGATTGCTGCCGGAGTATCCTGATGATGCATATACCTCGAAAAGGCAAGCCTAGGGTTTCAGCATTTGGCTTCCCTGTTTGCAGGGGCTTTTGGGTGATTTTCCAGGAAGAAAGATGCTTGAAAAATCCCCCGTCAGCTGCATGGAGGATTGAAGGAACATAACTTCAGGCAAATTTTGTCACCTTCGAAGAAAACCATTGCTTCTCCTTGCAATTCCCATGAATGAACTGTGCATTTTGACTGACCGAATATGAATACTACATTGATCTTGAGGTTAGAGTGAACCCAGATCATTTTAATAATTTACGAAAATTCTAACACGAGTGTTTGTGATTATTTGGATTGAAAATGCCATGTTAAGAGGGGATATAGACAGGGATAGAAATAAAAAGCGATGAAAATTAGATTTAATATATATATATTTTTTATGGCAGATTGAGCTTGATATGCAATACTGGTTACAAGGTCCTGACCAGGGGGTAATCATCAAGAGATTGAGGCCGTTCTTTGGACGACTTTATCTCACCTTTCCAGTTGAGTTTCATCCCGAGGAGGAGAGCAGCAAATAATGTAGTAATTCTACGAGAGGCAATGGCTAAACTGAAGTCCAGAAGAGGCAAGAAGGGCTTAATGATCATAAAACTGGACTTGGTGAAAGCCTATGATCGCGTATGGAAGGGGACATCATTAGTCACGTTCTTGAATTCTTCGATTTCCCAAGTTGCTCAAGAAGGCTAGTCATGCATCGTGTCTCCTCCCCAGGAGTGTCAGTACTCCTTAATGGAGGGCACTTAGGCAAGGGGATCCCTGTCAACTTATATGTTCATTATGTGCCTCGAATATCTTAGCATTTTAATTAGAAAGGAACTAATCCAGGAGGACTGGCATGGTATCAAAGTGAGCGAGAGAGCGATGACGAGCAACCAGCCGCTGTTCGCCGATGATATGACAATGCTCTGTGAGGTGAGCGATCGAACGCCAGGTGCCATTCATAGAGTACTTTCCACTTTTGGGGAGATGTCAAGTCAGAAGGTCAACTGGTAGAAATCGAGCAAGAATACAAATAGAGCATGGAACTTTTTTTCTTTTTTTTACAGATTAGGGAGATGGAGGATTTGGGCAAATATCTTGGATTCCCGATGGACATGTCATCAGGCGAAGCCTTGTCCTTCAACTCCATAGTAGATGGGATGGAGGATCGTCTCATGACTTGGCAAACAAAAGTTTCTCTCACCAGCAGGAAGAGCGACCCTGTTTAAGTCGGTGCTCAGCTCCATCCCGACAAACATTATGTGATGTACTTCACTGCCTTAATCGGTATGTCGAGCAGTGGATCGTATTAACGGGGACTTTATCTGGGGATCGTCTGAGGCGAGTAGGAACTGTAGGTTTTTTCTAATCTAAATAACCTCAAGATCATACGTGCTGAAATTTAAGAGAATACTTAAATATAAACGGAAGCGTACCTGAATTCATAGATGAAACTCATGTGATTGACCGGGCATGGATCTTTTAGGACTGTACGGAAAATCTTTCAGATGACGTGGGATTCACTCTAACTCTCATTAACTAATGGGATATCAAAAGAGCCGATTTTATCGTATGTCCCAGCGACCACAACCGCAAATTGCACATAAGTGCCTTCAGTTTATTAATTTCTAATTTCACCAATCATAGAAATCATAAATCACTTTATGGTTTCTGCATATTGATCCCTACACTTTACAGATTGTCTGTTCAACCATATTTTATAAACTTAATTAGATCACTTAATTGAATTGACTAATTGGATAGCAGAGACACATGATCAATAATATATTGTTGGACCATATATTGTCAAATTAAAATTCAACAGGAACATCCAGGCGGCTCTTCTGTAGGTACCAGGCCCGTTTTCATTGCGGCAAAAACCATCCACTGTTTGGGAACTGAGCTCATTTCTCATTAGTCACAGAACCTTCTCCTCCCGAGCTAAAACCTAATTTGCCTAGCGCATGAGCGCTAAAGCGTCCCGCACCCTCATAATCCGCTTAATAAAATATACATCAGAGAAGAAACATTTAACCTCAGAGTCCATGGCAATAACGTAAGTAGTTGCTAAAAATGGAGGAGCTCATAACGAAACGAAAAGCAGCTTCCTCCATCCTTTCAAGATGGATGGCGGTCGAGGGGGCTAGAAATAAGTCTCTTAAGACTCAACTTGGGCTGGTGATGCCATGCCATAGTGCCCTGATACCAAGCCAAAATGGACCTGTCCTTGTCCAGTGTGACCCTTATACTACATCATCAACAAGTTTGATCAGATTTCACGGAGCGCAAACCTCAACTGAGGAATGGTGGAGGGGAGAGGATAGAGAATTGAATTGAAAGGCCAATTCTTTGTTGGATGTTGGTGCCTCTAACCACATCTCTTTTGCTATATGCAAGCAATGATATGAATCAAAGGAAGGGCCCCAACGTAAAGAAATTCTAACATTGAGGATGAATTTGGGACCGATAAAAGACCGAGGACCAAAAGGTAAAAAGGAGTACCATAAAACTATTTATTTTCCTAAATAAAATAAATATTCGTCGAAAATCCCTCTAATTTTTCATCGTTTGATGCTCCTTTTGTCTTCCTGCGTAGCGTTCTCTCCCCCGCGGCACAGCAGCAGTCTCCCTCTTCACTCCACTGTGTTGAGTCACTCCCTCTCCTCCTTCGCGCTGCCTGTCTCGTGGTCATCGTCTCCTCGTCTTCCGAGTATCTGCAGACTCTGGTTGTTGTTTCTGTGCATAGAGAGCTCGGGTTAGCCCCCTTCCCGTTACTCCCTTTGATGCTTTGCTCCTGGCTGGTGTTGGCGACGGAAAACTGAGTAAGTGTTTGCATTTTCGTGCGATTTGGTGAAATGGGTTGGTGCATGCCTTCTGTTTCAGTTTTCCCGCCGGGTTTAATTTGTGCATTGCGGTCTGTACGAGGGAAATGAGCGGAAAATCTACGAAAATGGGAAGTCTTTTTGGATTTTTCCTATTGTTTTTGTTTTTGTTTTTGTTTTTTCTTCTCTGCTTAGAAAATGGTATCTTTGTGATTTCTGAGGT
This sequence comes from Sonneratia caseolaris, assembly GCA_900006705.1. Taxonomy (NCBI): domain Eukaryota; kingdom Viridiplantae; phylum Streptophyta; class Magnoliopsida; order Myrtales; family Lythraceae; genus Sonneratia; species Sonneratia caseolaris. The sequence continues at coordinate 980,809 of CXYZ01004574.1, read as the reverse complement.
GATACTTAGGGTTATGCGTAGCTGAAGAACCGTTGATTAGCTAATTGAACATTCTTGACTTATAAGAGCCAAAAGTGAGATTTTTCTCTACTGGATAAGCAAAGGTTTCTTTTCTTCAGTTACAGATGCTATTTCACTTGTCAACGTGATGTTCTTTCGGCATTCTCTCTCTCTCTCTCTCTCTCTCTCTCTCTCTGTGGTAGAATGGAGCAACCTTTATTTTCCGCTTTCAACATTTTTTTAAATTTCAAACTTGGTTGCTGGGCAAATGAAGTGTGAAATGGAGGAATATGTTATATATAAAGAGCAGAACTTCTGGATGTCTGCAACTGTCTTCTTGTCTTTTGTAATTATGTTGTTACGATTTATGAGAATGTGGCTCAACTAAGGTGGACTTTATTTAGGGCTATGCTTAAATGAAGCCAGATGGCTTGTAGTCTATATACTTATTCTTTACTTGTATAAGTACTATCTAATTACATAGGAATGTGACTTAGCTAAGCTGGATCTTATTTGGGGTGGTATGCTTGGAATAGTCCTGATGGTCATTAGTATGTGCGCTTATTATTTACTTGTATATTAAAGAAAAATGGCATTCTGCCGTGGTCCTCCTCATCGGCAGTGAATATCAACAGATAAGGTTAGAGCATATGAGATGATTTTGTCTTTCTTGTTTGTACAGGCATTTGAAAAAGAATGGTTATAGCTTCAGAAACCCATGGCGGTGAGGGAAAGAGCAGTGGGGATATGATATCCCTTAATGGAGACAGAATGGACATTGACGATGATGATGACTTCAGCGATGATGATGAAGAGGAGATGACAGCCTCCGATGTCATACATGACCTCGGTGAGCCCTTTCTACGTGATTTCACTAGAAAAGCAGCCACAGCATTCTTTGACAAGTATGGCCTCATCAGTCATCAGATCAATTCATTCAATGACTTTGTCCAACATGGAATCCAAGAGGCTTTTGATTCCTTTGAAGAACTCAAAATTGAGCCTGGATATGACCCCTCGCGGAAGGGTGAGGGAGAGTGGAAGCGTGCAAGAGTGCGGTTTGAGAAGGTTACCGTTGACAAGCCTCAATTTTGGGCCGGTGAGAAGCTGGCTGAGAGTGGAAAAGTGTATCTAAATCTGCTACCAAGGCATGCACGCCTTCAAAATATGACTTACTCCTCAAGAATGAAGGTTTCCGTGTACTTCCAGGTGAGCATGTAGTGATTTTGAGAGAATGGCATGGTAAACACAAACATCTAATTGTATATTGGTTATGTTTTACATAGTGCACTATCTGCCCTAGTATTAAAGATGACTATGCTATCTCAGTGCATACAGGTGATCCATTGTGCTGTCCTTGCATTAGGATTTTTAACACCTTTGACAATTATTATTATTATTATGATTTTGGTCTTTATCAGGTCTACACCGAGAGAATGGTTAGTAGTGACAAATTCAAAACTGGGAAGTCACAGCATCTCACGGAGGAGGTCTTACATGAAGAAAGGAAAGAGGTGATGGTTGGGAGGATGCCTATCATGGTAAAATCTGAACGCTGTTGGATGAGTGATGCTGAGAAGGATGATTGTGATTTTGATCTTGGAGGTTATTTCATTGTCAAGGGTGCTGAGAAGGTGAGATAATCTTGTTTACAATTTTGTATCCTTAATGTTTTGTTGCTGTCAAAACATTGCTTAATTGCTTGAGGAATCATTTTCTAAATTATCTGGTTTGATATAAATCATCCAGATTGCTTAGCTCCACTAGGTAATTAGTTGTTCTGGAGAGAACTTTTCCTCAGGTTACTAAGTTCATGCCTGTTCTCTTACTATTTTATGCGGTTCTATCATATAGTTTCATGTTTCCAAGTTTCTGCAACTTTCTGGTCTAAATTTATGATTGACATATGATGTAGCATTTCTTGTCTTTAATATGAACTCCATCCTTCTTTGCTTCACTTTAGTTGACTGATATCTTGTTGGGATTATTGTTTAGTGGCTATTGTTTTGAAGATTGAATGCAGCTTGCTTCTCTTCCAATTTAGTCGTGATTTTGTTCAGTGTATATGGCTGTTTATAAACTGGAGATTACTGACGGTGCATTCTTTTTCTTGCAGACCTTTATTGCCCAAGAGCAGATCAGCATGAACAAACTCTGGATATCCAACAGTCAGGGGTGGACTATTGCTTGTAGATCTGAATGGAAAAGGAAAAGGCTTTATATTAAGCTTTCTGGAAACTCTCTTGTTGAAGAGATCAAAGGGGGTGAGCAGGTCCTGACGGTCTATTTTCTGTCAACAGAAATCCCTCTGTGGATATTGTTTTTTGCCCTTGGTGTGAAATCAGACAGAGAGGTTGTCGATATGATTGATTTTGGGCATGATGATTCTAGGGTCTCAAATGTGCTGATTGCTTCCATTCATGAAGCAGATGAGAAGTGCGATAGCTTCCGCAAAGCAGGGAAAGCTCTTGCATATGTTGATAACAACATTAAGAGTTGCAAGTTCCCACCAGCAGAATCAATTGATGAGTGCTTCAACAAATATCTGTTCCCCACTCTAAAAGGTGGGAACAAACTGAAGGCCCGCTTTCTTGCTTATATGGTGAAGTGTCTCTTGGAAGCCTATACAGGTCGAAGGAAATGTGATAGCAAGGATGATTTCAAAAATAAGAGGCTGGACATGTCTGGAGAACTACTGAAGAGAGAGCTCAAAGTGCAGATTCTGAATGCCCGAAAACGCATGATGAGGGCTATTCAGAGAGACCTGTATGCAGATCGCATTCTTCGTGATATTGAACATTATCTGGATGCTTCAATTATCACAAATGGTCTATCAAGGGCTTTCTCAACTGGAGCTTGGTCACATCCATTTAAGGCAGAAAGAATCTCAGGTGTTGTGGCAACTTTGAGAAGACAAAATCCATTACAGACTGTTTCTGATATGAGGAAAATGCGTCAGCAGGTTAACTATACAGGGAAGGTTGGAGATGCACGATATCCGTAAGTAAACAACTAAGTATATCTATAACCTTTTCATTTCATGCTCTATATAGCTTGCTAACTTTGTGCTGAACATGGTGTCAAATACCTTATAGTTCATTGCAATCAATATTGAAAAGAGATAAATTTCTCCTCGAATTTATTTTATAGTTTTTTATGCTTAACCTATTTTATTGTTGATTGCACCTTAAAGGAAATGCATTTTCTTGTAAGCATAGCACTTGTAAGTTGGTCTAATTATTTATTGTTAATGGATAATAAGTTGCAAAATCAGATGTATGAATGTTTTAACTCAAATTTGAAATGTCAGTGACCCTTGGCAGAGTATTGCTGTTAGTTTGGGAAAATGTTTATTAAGTGTGATTTGATTTGTGCACTGTCAGGCACCCTTCTCACTGGGGCAAGGTTTGCTTCCTCTCTACACCAGATGGTGAGAACTGTGGGCTTGTGAAGAATTTGGCTGCTACAGGGCTTGTAAGCACTAATATATCAGAACCACTTGATGAAAACTTGCTTGATTGTGGAATGCAAAGAGTTGTGAATGACACTTCCACTTCACTACATGGTAAAGTCAAAGTGTTCCTGAATGGAGACTGGATTGGCATCTGTGAAGATTCCCTTTCATTTGTCACCAATCTCAGAAACAAGCGGCGGCAGAAGGAGTTCCCACCTGAGGTTCAAATTTATTCACAAGAATGGCTCTCCTATATGCAGCTACTATTTGTTGATTCTGTCTCTGAAATTGTTCTTTGGTATTAAAAATATATTTTTATGCTAATACTTCTATCTAGGAAAGAAAAAAGTTTTCTAAAAAGGATCTTCTTGCAGGTAGAGATCAAAAGAGATGTACACCCTGGAGAAGTACGCCTACATTCAGATGCTGGAAGAGTTCTCCGTCCCCTTTTGGTTGTTGAGAATTTGAAAAAGATAAAATCACTAAAAGGGAGCAGTTTCACTTTCCAGAATCTGCTGGATAAGGGAATTGTTGAGCTTATTGGTGCAGAAGAAGAGGAAGACTGCTGTACAGCATGGAGCATTAGATATATTTTAAGAGAAGAAGGGTCAAAGAGACCTGTGAAGTACACTCATTGTGAGCTTGACATGTCCTTTTTGTTGGGGCTGAGTTGTGGGATCATTCCATTTGCTAATCATGATCATGCAAGGAGAGTCCTCTATGAATCAGAGAAGCATTCTCAGCAGGGCATTGGGTACTCAACTACAAACCCTAACATTAGAGTAGATACTCTCTCACACCAGTTATTTTATCCCCAGCGGCCACTGTTCCGGACAGTCATCTCTGACTGTCTGGGAAAGTCGGGAGTTTCAGTTGGTCTTAAAGGGATGATCCCCAAGCCTGAGTACTTTAATGGGCAGAATGCCATTGTTGCTGTCAATGTCCATCTCGGGTATAACCAGGAGGACTCCTTGGTGATGAACCGAGCTTCACTGGAGCGTGGAATGTTCCGATCAGAGCACGTCAGGAGCTACAAGGCTGATGTCGAGAACAAAGAGTCCCTAGAGAAGAAGAAGAAACCTGAGGATTGTGTGAATTTTGGAAAAATACAGAGTAAGATTGGGAGGGTGGACAGTCTTGATGATGATGGCCTACCCTTTGTTGGAGCAAACTTGCAGAGTGGTGATATTGTCATTGGAAGGTGTGCTGAGTCTGGGGCGGATCATAGTATAAAACTTAAGCATACTGAGCGAGGCATGGTCCAGAAAGTGGTCCTATCCGCTAATGATGACGGGAAAAACTTCGCTGTTGTATCTCTCAGACAGGTGATCGTCCTTTAAAAGCGTTTATTGAATCAAAACTTAATTTTTCAGGTCAAATTGTTGGCTCTTTGTATCCCAGGTCAAAGTTTTTGGTACTGAAACACTTTCAAACCATTATAGTACTCAGTCATCATGTATCTATCTAATCGCTGATGGCATTAGTCTCATCACTTAAGCTTCTGATTTAGGTTCGGTCTCCTTGCCTTGGTGACAAGTTTGCGAGCATGCATGGGCAGAAGGGTGTGCTCGGTTTCCTCGAGTCACAGGAGAATTTTGTCTTCACAAGACAAGGAATTGTTCCTGACATTGTTATAAATCCACACGCCTTTCCCTCGAGGCAAACACCTGGTCAGCTCCTCGAAGCGGCCTTAGGAAAGGGTATTGCCTGTGGCGGGCCAGTAAAATACGCCACCCCTTTCTCCACTCCATCTATCGACGACATCACCAACCAACTTCACAGGTTTCTACAACTGCTTGGATAATCGCGGATTTGGTTCCACAAAAGCAGTGAAATTATGTAGCTACGGGAGATTACTTCGGAAAGGAAGTACGTTGTTGATCTGAGCTGAAATTTTTGCAGGGTTGGTTTCTCGAGATGGGGAAACGAGAGGGTCTATGATGGTCGAACGGGGAAGGCGGTGGAGTCACTCATCTTCATTGGCCCCACGTTCTACCAGCGTCTGATCCACATGGCGGAAGACAAGGTGAAGTTCCGGAACACGGGACCGGTTCATCCCCTGACCCGACAGCCTGTGGCCGATCGGAAACGGTTCGGCGGGATCAAGTTCGGGGAGATGGAGAGGGACTGCCTCATAGCCCATGGGGCGTCGGCAAACCTTCACGAGCGGCTCTTCACACTCAGCGACTCGTCCCAGATGCACATCTGCCAGAAGTGCAAGAGAAGTGCAAATGTGATCCAGAGGGCTGTCGCTGGGGGTCGGAAGATCAGGGGACCGTACTGCAGATTCTGTGAATCGGCCGACGATATCGTTAAGGTGAATGTGCCTTACGGGGCCAAGCTGCTCTGTCAGGAGCTGTTCAGTATGGGTATAGGTCTCAAGTTTGAGACCCAGTTGTGTTGACCCCTGTACCTTATCGTGCTTGTTCTTATGGACCTGCTGCAGTCGCTTACCGCCGAAGTTGTAAGGACAGCTTTGTTTTAACAAATGTGGCTGTCCCATCCATCTTCATCGTCTTTATTTACTGTAGGTGATAAGAGGCATGACCTCTGCTGCCAAGTTTTGTCACTGATATAGGTTGCTTTGGAGGGTCGACGTGCCCCAGGACAATTCTACTGATTCATCAGGTAGCTGCTTGGATCTACATCATCCTAGATTCTACGCAACGACGACGGCCAAAGCGGGAGGGATTGAAATTGGGTAGCTCATCTTGGGGTAAAGTCGAAGAAGTGGCATTGGGAAAAAAGGGTCAGATCCATTCCTCTTCAATCAATACTGTCAGGTCAATGTCTCATTCTATTATTGAAAAAAAAAAAGGCCAACTTAAGGACAAATAAAATCATGCAATATTTATTTTCATACATGTATAAGGTGAAGCTATATAACAAAACAGAAGGAGACCAGATTTGTAGTGAACCAGGGCAGGGTACACAGCCAGAATGAGACGGCAGCAACTGACATTCTACCATCTATGGCTTGGCAAAATTGATCCCCGCAAAATCACTTTTCCATATAATTTCAAGGCTTGTGTTGAATAGACATTTAGTTAGCACTCATGACAATTGTAGAACTTCTGAAATTTTCCCAATTCTGACCAACTTTGAACCAATTCGTCCTTGCTGAGTTTTACAAAAAAAAAACTGTTCATATACAAAAAACCTTGAAAGCAGTAGCATGCCACCAGCTAAAAGAAATAAGCTACAGCTCAATTTAACAGGGTAAGTATTCTTAAACAACTCGAGCAATAAAGTATACCTGACAGCTCTAACACATGTTTCAAACAGACCGAAGGATCAGCTTCCTGCCAATAAGTCTGCCCGCGGGGGTTGAACTATGCCAAGATAGGCAATCTACCGCTGGATATTGAGCATTTCCTTAGCTTCACTCTGCTCCTCCATCAGCATCTCGCTCGTGTACTTATTCAACAATTCCATCTTCTTCTTCTCAACCACCATTCTCTCAATCTCCTTCTCATCAGGCAACGGCACGTGCACCACAAACTCCCTCTCGTTCTCTCTTCTTTCACTCTCTTCCCTCTCCCTTTCTATCCTCCTCTCTTCCTCCACTACATCCTCCTCTTCCTCGAACAGAACCTCCTTCACATTCACCACTTCTCCACTCTTCACTGCCTTCTTCGCCTCCTTCCTTATCTCCTCCATCCTCCTCCACTCTTCCACAGCTACTGCCCTCATCTTGGACTCTGCTGGCCCCTCCACTCTCTCCAACACACCATCCTCATCATCCCTGTACCCGTAATAACTGGCATCGATCCTTTTATAGATGTCATATCTTGTCCTCCTCTTCCGAAGCTCTGGTGGCTTCTCAAACAGTTCCCTAACACCTAAGATTTTGAAAATAAACAGTGCGAAAATAAATTAGCCTCAACTGTCATCCTTCAAAATTACAGGATTACTGAAAGTGCAAATTCAAGAAATATAACTCAAACATCATGATTTTCCTAGGTTCAATTGTCTGAACGACATAAGTGTATTCATTTCTCAATCTACAAAGCGACAGAGCTGAACGAAAGCCCTAATTATGCAATGTTCAACCCAAGTATAGCTATCCAACAACCCTATCATCAATCAATCAATCATTAGAACAGATTGAGCTCTCAGGTCAAAATGAACAAGCCTTCCTACAATGTAGACAAATACAACAGAGCGCAAAAGGAATGTTGTATTGAAAGCCACTTACCAGGCAGCTTCTTGGCGGCCCCAAAGTAACGGTACCCGGGACCACGTCCACTAGGATTCGGGACGTCAATGATATTTCCCTCCAAATCGGTCATCTTAGGGGCATTCTTCGTGTAGTTGGGCCCGCCGAGCTCCACAATCCGCCGCTCCCAATGGACCTTCTCCCGGAGGAGCTTGTTAATCTCATCGTTGAGGTCCCTAAGCCTGTGCTCCCCGAGGCCCTCGTTCTGGATCTCGGCGACCTTGCGACCGATCTCCCGCATGATCTGCTGCCGCCACTTGTCAGCCTCCGACAGGTCCCGGCACTCGGAGGCGAGGTAGGGCCGTCGCTCCTTGGGCTTCTTCTTCTCCTCCGCCTTCATGGCGATGAAGCGGTTCAGCATCGACTGCGCCTTCTCCTCGTTACGCGCCATCGTGCTGCGACCTTCGGATCAGAGGCTTCCGCAGAGATTGAGGTTTCACAGTGAGAGAGAGAGCGCCCCAAAACCCTAGTTACAAAGTGCGGTGAATTTGACTGAATTGGATTTTCTTCCCGTTTCCGCCTGTCTGCTCTCGGCTGAAGCCGCGGGTGAGAGGCCTTGTAGAGGCAAACGACATCGTTAACTATGCACTTTTACACCATTGGTTTGATGGGCTTGGGCCTGAAACATGAGAAAGCCCAGCCCGCTAAAATTTGAACAGATAGTCCTACTCAAGATTCGCCTGTTATGCAATAATTTTTGCTATCTAATGAAATTGGTTAAAAAAATAAAAATTATTTATGAATTATCAAATAAAGTTTAAAAGTTTTACTTACAGATGATGACTTAACCTAGTAATTATCCGATAATTCAAATATTAAGAACTTAAGTAATAAAGTCGAGAATAATTTCTAAAAAATTGTTGTACAATCGAGTGTTTTAATCGACAGTAATTCCATACTAGAGATCCTATTGTAAACTTCTCGATGTTAGACCGCCCGGCCAGGCCTTGCCCTTGATCATTTCGACATGGTTACAGGGCCATATATCGACCATGCAACCTGCCTGGGTAGTGGGTATGAACTGTCATGTAGGCAGCAATTCACATGGGATATGAAAAATGTAACTTGAAGTTCACTTTGATGGCTACCTGACAAGCCACGGTTCAAATGTTGTTTTGCTGTCGACTTCCAAGCATAGTTTTTAAAATCGGGCCGAATAAGGAACCGGTCATTGTATAGATTCATCGGTTCATGGATTGAACATGAGGTTTAATGAGTCAAATTATACATTTAATAAATAATATTAATAATATAATATTATTGAACATAATATTATATGTTTGATACTAATTTATGACAAAAAAAATCCTTAATATTACTATTATATTAACTCTAAGTTCAACATAAAAAATGTAAATATAAATTTATTAATATAAAATAAGTTCATTATCCACGTTTTAAAGGAAAAGAAGTATTATATAATTAAATATAAGTAAAATAAAATATGATTAAAATTAAAATCATCAAATGATGAGTATTCTAAAGACCCCCACTTCTCACCAAAATCATTTATTGTGTCTTGGTTCGATGTGTTTATGTCATGATAAAAATCTCCATACCAATCGAAGGAAGGTTTAACAATTAAATAAGATGTAAAAAAAGAATATGCATGTCATTGTTACATTATAATATATTTTTATTTTTATTTTTTTAATTTAAAGTCAATCGATTTTTTCACCATTTAATTGAGTTCGCTAGTCCAATCGGGAACCGACAGCTTCAACCGAATTTGACCGTATTCATAATGTAATTGGATTAATTTTGAAAATAAGATTAGATGAATAGCCGGTTCTAAAACGAATTGATCGGCCTAATTCGATTTTAAAAACTATGGTTCTAAGTTGGAACTTGACGATAAAAAGGTAGCGTGGAATGAGTTGGAAACTGCTTTTCAAGCTACGAAAGTGGCGTAAACAACCATAAAATGTACAAGATAGTCTCGGTGGTATGCATTATTCGAGACATAATATATCTTGTGAATATTTATTAGGGAATATTGCTTCTTCTTTTTTTGGGTAAGAGGAGGGATTAATTTCATGAAAAGGTATGCTCTAATGACTCCGACCAATTCCGATCCATAAGCTGTTGAATGCCTAGTAAAATCCCATGGCACCATCCTGTCTCCACATGCCATGCCTCTATCGCTCTCGCTGCTGCTTTCAAGTGTACTTCAATCTCGAGCTAATTAACTCAAGCCCTAATTTCCCAACCCAAATCTCAGTTCCAATGGATATGGATGACCCCTATATTATGTATGAAACCGACTGACTGTCTCCCTTATCATCTCCAAGGATCCGACCTGCTCCCGTCACTGTCGGTTTCCCCTCAGTTGTCCTGTTTATTAGTATTTAGCATTATCCACCCGCGTTTAGACCTCACCCAATCAATCCATCTCAGTTCTTGTTTTTCCACAGATGATGGCTTTGGTTATAGGAGGAGTCCATTGATAGAAGAAGGACTAACAACGAACCCTAGCCATGTAAAGGAATTATGCACCCAGGAGTTTACGCCATTGCCAGATCAACCAACGACAGCCTACTCCAAGACTATGGCTGACGAAGGTTCGAAAATGCACACAGTAATGGTACTAACCACTGCTTCTCTGTATCCGAAGAGAACATTGGTTGCTTGCTGCCTAGGTCGATGTCTTGCCAAACAGCATCGGCACGGTGGTTGGGGGTGTGGGATTGGCACAACCCTTTGCCATCTCTAAACTCGTCTGTCTCGAGTCGGCCATGTTACAGATGTCTTTTAACGGTCTAAAACTGATCGAATCCTGAAAACCGCCACGGATAATTTGATCCAGAAGGTCAAACACGAGTGGGGTTCGATGAATCGATTTGAAGGGTGGTAGAGTGCGGCAGTTGGAGGATCTGTATCCACAGCAATCCCCGTCGTTAACTGTGTCCGAGTGAGAGTGTTCTTCATCACTTGAGCTTGGTGATAGTGTGTGTGTGTGTGATTTCCGCCACATTGAGGTTGGACGATATTGTGAATTTTTATTTTCCCCTTCAAAATTTGAAATATCACAACCAGTACGATGTATCGACTCATCGTACGGTTATAGCTAATATGAAGGGAGCCATTGTCGTATAAGATGAAGATTTTTTTTTTTGAAGGACATGATAGCATTAAGGCAATATTAATATAGATTTAGGCGTAGATTCTCACTTAGTTTTAGCAATTTTAGCACTTTCCGATCTAAATTAGTTTAGATGTGGATAAAACTTTCGGTCGGAGAAAAAATTGTGCCGATTAATACATTTAATAGTGAATAAGATAACTATATCTATATTGATAATTACAATTTCTCAGTTAGCCAGGTCATTGGATAAGTCAAGACACTGTCGAGTTTAGTTTTTTTTTGGGGGGTAATATTGCCGAGTTTATTTAAAACTTAAATAGGAATGAAAATTAAGATTGGGCAATTTCATCGTCAGCAGATTCTGTAAATCCCCAAAAAGCCCCCCACAAAAGGTGGGGGGGAAAAAAAAACCAGAAAGACAGACAGGAGAGCAAAAAGTGAAAAGCCGACGAAAACGACGTCTCCTTCTTTAGTAATTCCCGCAGGGTCGTCTGTCGCGATCTCGACACACCGTTTCCCGCGAAGTAATCCTTTCCGCCTTTCGCGCCATCCCCATCGCGATCGTCGTATATATAAGCATCGACCGGCCATCGTCCTCCCATTGCTGTGTGTCGGCTGGCTGCTGACTGCTGACTGACTCGTCTGTGAGTTTCGGATTGGAGTGCTGTTCTGATTTCAGCTCATCCGGGAGGGAGGCGTCATTTGCACCGGGAATGGATGCCGAAGGAGCTGAGCGTCGGTCTCTTGTCTTCGCTTACTATGTCACTGGTCATGGATTCGGCCACGCTACTCGCGTCGTCGAGGTAATTCTAGTATGATTGCTTGTTCGGAGGATTTTAAATCATTCTTGGCGGAATTCTGATGCGGTGATGAGTTGCGGGTCACTCAGTCACTGTATTCAGACGCAATTCATAAGATTCCGCGGACATTCTGCTCCCATGGCCAGGAAAATGAGATCATCTGATGATCCCTCCTCCTAGTCCAGTCGCCCACGGAAATACTTTATCCGAGCAAGCGAATGCTCGAGGTTCATTTTCAAGTCCTTTTTCCACTGGTTAGCTAAAGTGAACTTTAATGTGATCGACTGAGCTTGCACAAAATAGGATTTTGCATTACAATTCTGGACCTTGCCCCGAATATAATCCACATGAAAATAAAAAAAAAAATTGAGTATTTTAATTTACAAAATATCAATTTTCTTCAGTGCTGATGCTGCAATGTGCAGGTTGTTCGTAATCTTATTCTAGCGGGCCATGAGGTTCATGTTGTTACTGGAGCCCCTGACTTTGTTTTCACTTCCCAGATAGATTCTCCGAGACTCTTTCTTCGCAAGGTTAGTAAAATGTGTTAAATGTAACGAGGATAATGATGCCCTTTAATATGTTCTTGTAAGAAGGAGATCAATTTTGATATTTACATGCATGTTTACCGGTAACCTTGACCTGAAATTTTCAACGGTCAATTGGGACATGTGAGATTAGGAAGCCTATTTTGCACCGGTTATACAATGTCTTTTCCATTGCGTAAATTTTCATGAAGATCATGGAGCAATAGGTTGAATATAAACCATGTGGATCTTCTAAAGGCAATCTAATCTCTTGAGGTTCATGTCATATGATAATTATGTTTCCACCACCCCCAGGGCCTTTAAAGAGAAATTGCTTGAGCAGATTCAGAGAATGTATATGGCCTTTTAACACAAGGAAATTATATATTCGCTCCTTTCTAAGGCCCACAATTATTTTTCTGGATAATTTTCTATGAGGACAAGATGAATGATCGATCAATGGTGGATTGATGAAAGCTTCATTTTAGATGAAAAGCATATTGCTTTATCCAGATCTTTGAAAGTGAGTTTTTTATTCTGACATTATCATTCACTGGTGACTGTGTAAAACATTATCCTCTAAACAATATAGCATGTGATTTTGTAGGTATTGCTGGACTGTGGAGCTGTTCAAGCTGATGCCTTAACTGTTGATCGTCTTGCTTCCTTGGAGAAGGTATTTAAAAAGTTGTATCGATGATTTTTAGCAGAGATATATTCTAGTATCTTTCGTTATGACATATATTTTAGTCTTTGTATTGAGCTATTATCTTCTGAATACATCATCAAGTAATGTCTGCCTGTTCCTTTTCTATCTAGTATTCTCAAACGGCAGTGTCACCTCGAGCATCTATTTTAGCAACAGAAGTGGACTGGCTGAGGTCTATCAAGGCTGATTTAGTGGTGATGCTTGATGTCCCTTTACCTTAATTATTGAGTTGCTTCCAATCTTCCCTTCAAGCAAAAGGCATTTTTTTTTAATGATTATATGGCTGCTTCATTCAAGTTTATGTGACCTCTCATAACAGGTTTCAGATGTGGTACCTATTGCTTGCAAAGCAGCATCTGATGCTGGAATTCGTTCTGCTTGTGTCACCAACTTTAGGTATATTATTAAAAAAGATATCCATCTTAAAGAGAATATTCACATTGTATATCTGGTTCTCTTCCATGTGCTACATTCTCTAATGATTGAACACTGACAGTTGGGACTTTATCTATGCGGAGTATGTTATGGCTGCCGGATACCACCATCGTTCCATTGTCTGGCAGGTATATCTTGTTTTCGGTGGCCTTTTGTTTTTCATCCAAGATTAAACTGATGAGGGGTGTGTTGGGATGTGTGGGTTGTTTCAGGGAGGATAGAGAGAAGATCAGATGTAAGCTCTCAGAGATATATTATCAAATCAGTTGTTTGTAATGAATATTACTGGATTCTTAACATTTGAAAACCTGTACAGATGGAATGGATGAGGATGGAAATCAATTTTGTCAACTGAGGAAATCAAATTTACACTATTATGAAATCAGGGCCTATTAGTAATTTTTTGTTAGAATGAAGGAAAGAATAATATATATGAATAGAGAATAGCATGCTATAGTAATAGAAATGAATCAATAAGTTTTTCATAATGTATTTGTTCATATTTTCCTTTGTAAGTTAGTTGTGACCTACGTTATGCAGATTGCTGAGGATTATTCTCATAGTGAGCTTCTTATTCGTCTACCTGGATACTGCCCAAGTATGTTTTCTCAAGTGCTCTCAATTTTCATATATTTTATCATGATTTTCCTGTTTGTCCTCCTACTTTGTCCTCTTTCTCTTCATTTTGCTGGTTGTTGGAAGGATTTTCTTTTTGTGTTACCCTGTGTCACATGTTCGCTTCATATGTGATTTCATGTGCTACAGTTCTCTTTAATGTGGGTACTTGGAGATCATAAACTGTTTTTAATTGTTGCTTCTTGATCTTCCAGTGCCTGCCTTTTGCGATGTCGTAGATGTGCCCCTTGTTGTGAGAAGGGTAATGAAGTCAAAGGAAGAGGTATACAATACATCTTTGAGGAACCATTTCTATCATATTAAGTTACCTTCACCCAATGTCTCAAGAGTTTCCTTGTGGAGCAGGTGAGGAAAGAACTTGGTGTTGGCGATGATGTGAAGCTACTTGTGTTCAACTTTGGAGGGCAGGTTAGAATATCTTGTGTTAAAACTATTCTGCGTCTATAAGCTTGTCTTTGATATGCCACCTTCATGGAATGTCACTTTCACGTTGTTTAGTCTGCAAAAGCAGCAAGAATTAAAAGATCATGGCGAGGAATTGCTTTAATTAGCACATTTTAGTGGTTTCTTAGGGCTGTCTTTTTTGGAAAGTTATCATCTCCCTTCCATTGTGATGAGATTTTGGAAATACTACTCCATAATAATGTATAAGTAACTTGCATTTCTTGCAGCCAGCTGGGTGGAGTTTGAAGGAGGAATTTCTACCTCCTGGTTGGATGTGTTTGGTGAGTGGATTTTGTCTGGCAAAGATGCCTCATCCAAAAGTATAATGTCTAATATCGGCATTTCTATGAGTAATTTAAACGTTGATCTTATTTGCTTTTCTGTTATAGGTCTGTGGTGCTTCTGATAAGCAGGATCTTCCCCCAAGATTCATCAAGCTTGAGAAAGATGCATATACCCCTGATGTCATTGCAGCCTCAGACTGCATGCTTGGTACTAGCTTTCCAAAGATTGCTGATAATTTTTTTTCTGAAAGATTCAGTTGGTATTGACTTCTTTCTGTGACAGGGAAAATTGGGTATGGAACATTCAGTGAGGCCTTGGCATATAAGTTGCCATTCATCTTTGTGCGGAGGGATTATTTTAATGAAGAACCTTTCTTGAGAAACATGCTGGAGGTATTGCATCTTTATTTTCCAGATCTATTTATTCATTAAGATTGAGTGGCTTAGACTCAAAGCTTCTTAATGTTGAAATTTTCCTATTGCAGTTCTACCAGAGTGGTGTTGAGATGATAAGAAGAGATTTGCTCACTGGACACTGGAAACCTTACCTTGAACGGGCTCTTAGTCTAAACCCATGCTATGAGGGAGGGACCAATGGTGGTGAGGTATTACAGCTTCTCAATCTATCTCTATGGATGCAGGGACCAATGGTGTAGAAGATTGTTTACTAAGTTAGAAGTCAGATTGCTATAATATTTGTCACATCAAAACATAAGGCACAAGGTTGAGTCTGTAAAGGAAGAGCACCACTATGTTCAAAATATTTGAAAGATATAGACTTGTCAGCTTGCATGCATGACTGTGTTTATATGTTGGATCTCTTGTCTGCTGGTTATGTTGGTTATAGTGATACGCCATAGATCATTCCATCAGCAAGGATATAACTAATATCTCTTAGTCTATGTACGCATGACGCAATGAACAATCTTTAGTTTTCACTGTTGACAACACTTAAGCAGTTATTTTCATGCTGAAGAGGTTTAAATGTGTAATAATAACCCTTAGCCAACTAAAGCATAAAGTTCCATTGAAATCCATAATCCCAAATAGTGTACCCCAGATTCTCTTGTCTTTCTAATCATTGTTGCTCGGTTGCTTGTCAACAAGTCTCTTAATATAAGTCCTTTCATTTATTAGCCTAAGCGTAAGAGATGCTCCTTTGCTGAGGTTCGGATGATGACGGGAAGGCTTTCTTAATGTGGAATATGTCTGCAGACTGGTTGCTGAGCATTAGATCTTGTTTGCCATTTGATATCAATTATTATTCTCCTGTCACTGTAGCTGTTACTTTGCCATGATCTGTGGTCATTTTCAGGTAGTGGCACAAATCTTGGAAGACCTTGCTGTTGGAAAAACTTGTGCTTCTGATAAGGTAAAGTTTCATGTTACTTTTGCTTTCCTAGGCCCTTAATGGAAGCTATTGGGAGTTGATATTTATGTTCTAGCTCATAATGGTTGGAAAGAAGAACAAGAGTGAAATGCTACTTAAGTGTAAAGTGGACTAATGTCACAGTATTCAATTTTTAAGTATGTGGCAGGAGTAGATAAGGTCTGTCATTTTCGCTTTATGTACATGCTAAAAGCAACAGAAATATGCTGGGAGACATCCCCATTTTAGTTCAAACTAGTAAATCTTCATATTTTCCTGGTTTGCTCTTTACTCATTGCATGGCTGTATCTTCATATTTTCCTGGCACTTGTAGATAAGTGGAGCAAGGAGATTGCGCGATGCAATTGTACTTGGATATCAGTTACAGGGAGTTCCTGGGAGAGATGTTAACATCCCAGAGTGGTATGCTCTTGCTGAAAATGAATTAGGCCTTTCAAAGGCATCACCAATGGATGCAGCAGGGCTATCAAACTTCCTAGGGACAGGGTGCTGCCTTTGCTTCTTTTGATACATCTGATTACTTTTTTTATCTTTATTATCTCAGTCTCTCTATCAGTTATCATTTTTTTTATCCAATCACTTATCAGTTATCACTGCTTGATCAAAGGATTTATGCTCTTTTCTCTCTTACAGTTTTTTGGTTAACTCTGTCTCTTACCTTTTACTTGGGATAGCTCATTATGGAAAATTAATTTTGCAGACAAATAAAAGAATTTGAAATTCTCCATGGAGATCTCCAAGGATTCCCAGACACACGGAATTTGTTAGCTACATTAGCCTCTGATATGGATAGTGTCCTTGGAATTAGTCCTAGTCATCCTACACGGGAGCACATGGCTGCTGCTGCACTGTTCAACTGGCAGGTAGTTGCTTTTTATTTACCGGGGAGCACGGGAGCTCTTTTTTATTTAGTTTAGTATGTGCATACATCGGGGATTGGTGCTATGTGTTGAAATACTGGTGCACTTTATTCAATATTTTGAAGTAATGTTACTGTGACTTCAGGAGGAAATCTTCGTGGCAAGAGCTCCAGGGAGGTTGGATGTAATGGGAGGGATTGCAGACTATTCAGGAAGCATGGTTTTGCAGGTTTGGCCTGCATAACACATCCANTCAGGAAGCATGGTTTTGCAGGTTTGGCCTGCAGCATAACACATCCGTACAGAAGTGATGACATTATCTCTTGAAGTTTATACGCTCATTATTGGTTATAATTCTCTCTAATAGATGCCCATCAGAGAAGCATGCCATGTTGCTGTTCAGATCAGTCATCCAAGCAAGCATAAGCTGTGGAAACATGCTAAGGCCAGACAGGAAAGCAATGGAGTGGGACCAACTCCAGTTCTTCAAATTGTATGTTACCTGCTTTGAATTGACTTTTTCATTGATAATTGGTGAAAGGAAACATCTTTTTCTGGTACCTAATTGGCTAAAGGGTAGCTCATTAGTAGGATATGTTTTCAGGAGGCAAGACTCACTCAATATTGGGGTTTCCTTAGTTTTGTTGTTTCTTATAAATTGTTACAGCTTTCCTCTCTTAGTTTTTCAGAATCATCTCATACAAATTCATCTTATCAGACCATTAATGTTGTTTCTATCGATTGTTGTATCTTTTTAATGATGAATGCAGCGAATTAATTGTTCTCAAGGTTGAGTGCTGGTCATCTTATTCTCCTTTGATTTTTAGGTATCATTTGGGTCTGAGTTGAGCAACCGGGGACCGACTTTTGATATGGATTTGTCTGATTTCATGGATGGTGGACAGCCAATATCTTATGAAAAGGCTAGGGCATATTTTGCAAGAGATCCCTCCCAAAAGTAGGTTCCTTTTTGGAAGTTGATCATTATATGCTTGACACAATATTTCATTGTTAACCTGTTATTTTTCATGAAATTCCATGTCAGATGGGCGGCATATGTGGCTGGGACAATTTTTGTATTGATGAAAGAACTAGGTGTTCGCTTTGATAATAGCATCAGCATACTGGTTTGTAATTTATATCTTCTCTAGCTCCATTCTATTCCTATCTGTTTTAGAAAACGGTGTTTTTCATTATTCTCAGTTTTGATTTTCTATATCAAGCTTGAAGGGGTTTGAGAATATTCTGTGCATTAAGTAGCACCTGATCTAAGTGCTAATGAATTTAACAGCCTTTGCTGAAGACATATAGAGTGGAATTCTTTGGCCTACAGTTCTACAAATCATGCTTCTTCTTTCAGGTACATTCTGCAGTTCCTGAAGGCAAAGGTGTTTCTTCTTCTGCTGCTCTGGAGGTTGCTAGCATGACCGCTATTGCTGCTGCTCATGGTCTCTTGCTCTGTCTGTCTCTCTGCCTATCTGTCTGTCTGTCTATCCATCTGTCTCTCTCTTGCTCCTCCCTTCTTTTCCCTTATTGCAGCTTGCTTTCCTCTTTTGCATTAAACCATTTGCTCTCCTTTAATGCAGGACTGAGCATCTCCCCTAAAGACGTTGCTTTACTTAGCCAGAAGGTTGGTACTGGATATGTTCCACCTGCATCTTTTTCTTGAGTCAAACCTTTTAAATTCTATAAATTGTTTTGGCATGGTAAAGAACTGAAAATTACTCCTTTAGGTGGAAAATCATGTTGTTGGAGCTCCGTGTGGGATAATGGACCAGATGGCTTCAGCTTGTGGTGAAGCAAATAAACTTCTGGCAATGGTATGCCAGGTAAGCAGCATCTGAAATGCACTCTGCAGCAGTTTCTATGAGATCTGAGACCATGAGGATCCTCTTCATTTATTTTGCAGCCTGCTGAGGTTCTTGGACTCATTGAAATTCCCTCTCATGTACAATTTTGGGGAATTGATTCTGGGATACGCCATAGGTATAATAATTCTGGGGAAATGGTGTCTCATTATGCAGTCCTTTGGCTTTATATGCTTTTTGGAGGTCTTCTGCACGGTTGTGTTACAAAGTCATCTAGATGCTTTTATATCTGCTCCATTCTTTCTGTTTGTTGCAGCGTGGGTGGTGCAGATTATGGTTCAGTGAGGATTGGTGCTTTCATGGGTCGAAAGATGATGAAGTCAACAGCATCTTCATTACTGTTGAAAATATCATCAGAAAATGGCCCTCAGCATCTGCAGAATAGACTCAATTCTGATGAAGTGGAAGACGGTGCCAGTGAACTTCTTGACGCTGAAGCCTCTTTGGACTACTTATGCAACCTTCCACCTCACAGGTATTGTCCGTCTTGGATGTCAATGCTTGTTGCTGAAAGAAATAACATAAATTAACAATAATAGTACATCTTTTCCCAGGTACCCTTATTTCTGGAGATCTTTCTTGAACTTTTTAGTTTCTGGAGAAATGCAAAAAGAATAAAAGCAAAGCGTGACTATCAACTTCATTAATGCATCCACGTATCCTTTTATTCATTATATGATATTATAGTACATGACTGGGGTCTTCTTTTCAAGTACAGATTTGAGGCAGTGTATGGCACAAAACTTCCTGAATCCATAGCTGGCAAGGAATTTTTGGAGAAATATTTGGGCCATGATGATACTGTCACTGTCATTGATGGGAACCATAATTATGCAGTCAAAGCGCCCACAAGGCATCCGATCTATGAGAACTTCCGTGTCAAGGTCAATAAACTTTTATTTTCCTTCTCTCTATCTCGTGTCTAATTTGTCTTGGTGAAAATGGCCGCTGCTTTGAGAATGAACTTGCTTGGAGTCCAAAATTTAACTAAAGATCAGCTCTTCCTTTTACACTTACTGTTGTAAAATAGGACCGGCCAGTTTTCTTTTCCCTTCATTGTGCAATGTTGTAATACCTCAGCCCCAACAACTGGCTTGTGGTGTTGTACTATAGTTATTCCACGTTGTTTTTCTCTGTGCAGGCCTTCAAGGCATTGTTAACTGCCGCAACATCAGATGATCAACTGGCCTCACTCGGGGAGCTCATGTATCAGGTATGGAGTTTGTGTCAAGCTTGAAAGAACACAAAGTTGGGTACGATGATTGGGACTAATCCATTTTCCTTTCCAATATCTTTTTTGCAGTGCCATTATAGCTACAGCGCTTGTGGACTTGGCACTACTGGGACGGATAAATTGGTGGAGCTGGTGCAGGAATTGCAGCATCGAGAGTTGTCTCGGTCTGACGCGGGGACGCTGTATGGGGCAAAGATCACCGGAGGCGGCAGTGGTGGAACTGTGTGCGTCATTGGTAGGAACTGTGTGAGAAGCAGCGAACAGATTCTCCAGGTACTGAATTTTGGTCTGTCATGTCCCTTCAGAGTTGCCTGATTGCCATACAAGAGAATGTCTGAAGACAGAAATTGGAGACAGGTTGTGGACCCTCTAGTTGGGTTCGCATCCCTTTCAGACCAGAAACCGGACCAGGAAACACCTATTTTCTGGTCCCCGTACTTGCAGGATATAAGATATTGAGTTAGGCTTATTCTGTTGCTCCAAGCAAGAAGATGAGAATCAGCTTTGTTGATAGAATCGGAAAGGAGAAGCCTTTGAAGTTGAAACTATTCCATACTTTACTTTTCTATGTGCACATGAACTTCTGGAGTCCGATGACCATCAACTTCTATTACGTAGTCTCAGTTTGCCTCCAAAGGTTGTACCTGGTTGCCTTGCGGCTGATAAGATCTAATCTTGCGCATTGCAGATTCAGCAGAAGTACAAGAATGCCACCGGCTTTCTGCCTTACGTCTTCGAAGGTTCCTCGCCGGGTGCCGGCACTTTTGGGTACCTGAAGTTACGCCGCCGCGTCCCACCTCAGAACTAAGCTATAGCCTCNCTTCGAAGGTTCCTCGCCGGGTGCCGGCACTTTCGGGTACCTGAAGTTACGCCGCCGCATCCCACCTCAGAACTAAGCTATAGCCTTGATTCCGGGCTATCTATGTGGAAGCTGAAAAACACGCCCCCACCAGCCGGGTGCTGTGCAGTCGGCGAGTTCGGGTGCATTGTCTTTCCCAAAGGGAAGAAATCTCGAAGCGGGACATTAATTATTGCTCTTTAATATTTATCTCTAGGCTTTGCATAATGCAAATGTACATACATCCTTAATGTACTTTCAATGGGCCAAACACTCTGTGAATAAATAGTCAATATGAGTATCCAGTGCTAAAGCCCTTATTATTTTATTTTTTTCAGTTTTAAGTTTTGGGAGGATTTCAAATATTTAAAAGTCGCCCCAGAGCTCTTAGAACTTTTCTATGGTGAAGCTCGACCCCACAAACACCAACTCTATGTCACTGTCACTGCACCCAGTGATCTTTGTATGGGAGAATAGACCACGGTGGAGTGAACAGGTAACTGGTGGCTCAATGAAGGGCTCGGATCNTCTATGTCACTGTCACTGCACCCAGTGATCTTTATATGGGAGAATAGACCACGGTGGAGTGGACAGGTAACTGGTGGCTCAATGAAGAGCTCGGATTGCTCAACCTCGAAGGACCATAATAGTTCGGACCAAAGTGTACTTTCGAGAAATCGAGCGAGTTCAGAAGTGATATTACCCATTTGCCAAATTCGGACTCTCTGCCTCCTGATGTGAAGGTTGTTGTCTTTGGTAAATCCTACCGATTACTGACTGACTGGAAGCTGGAGAGNTTACCCATTTGCCAAATTCGGACTCTCTGCCTCATGATGTGAAGATTGTTGTCTTTGGTAAATCCAACCGATTACTGAGTGGAAGCTGGTGAAGGTAAGTACGGCACCAGGGTTGCGCCGGACTGAACTTTCGCGTTCTCCATTGAATTGGGCCTTTTCGGCCCATGGGGCCTGTAAAATGNGTAAGTACGGCACCAGGGTTGCGCCGGACTGAAGTTTCGCGTTTTCCATTGAATTGGGCCTTTTCGGCCCATTGGGCCTGTAAAATATTTCTCTCAGTTGGGCCCATGATCCCCCCCAAATTCAAATCCTCTCGTCTTCCTACTCCAACAGACGGTTTCCGCCTAGGGTTTCGTTCTAGTTCTGGTGGTGAAGGGCGGGTACTCATTTGGGAAGCAGCTTCATTCTGCGTAGCGGGCGTATGTGAGCTCGTGAGCAGCTCCGTCTGATTTGCACTATTGTCTTCGTATTCTTTTGTTTCTTCAGCTCTGCAGCGGAGTTCCAGCTGAAGCCTGATGAGTGAGAAAATGGAGGCTGGGAAGAGGAAGCAACGGGACTCCTCCGACGCGTCAACTCCGAGCCAACAATCACCGTCGCATGGAAAAGAGGAATCGGACTCCAAGCGCCGCAACCTGAGCCGCACTTGCGTCCACGAGGTGGCAGTCCCAAATGGCTACACCTCCACCAAGGACGAGAAGGTGTACGGGTCGCTCTCGAACCCTCATTACACCGGCGAGGTGGCTAAGACCTACCTCTTTAAGCTCGACCCGTTCCAGGAAGTGTCCGTGGCTTGTTTGGAGAGGAATGAGTCGGTGCTGGTTTCTGCTCACACCTCCGCTGGCAAAACGGCAG
Organism: Sonneratia caseolaris; assembly: GCA_900006705.1. NCBI lineage: Eukaryota > Viridiplantae > Streptophyta > Magnoliopsida > Myrtales > Lythraceae > Sonneratia > Sonneratia caseolaris. The sequence continues at coordinate 958,377 of CXYZ01004574.1, read as the reverse complement.
TTGCCGAATATGCTATAGCAATGGCGTTTAGGGATAAGCAGAGAGTTATATACACTTCACCTTTGAAGGCTCTGAGCAACCAAAAGTACAGAGAGCTTAGTCAGGAGTTTAAAGATGTTGGATTGATGACTGGGGATGTCACTCTCTCTCCTAACGCTAGCTGCTTAGTGATGACCACTGAGATTCTCCGAGGTATGCTCTATAGGGGTTCTGAGGTGCTAAAAGAGGTAGCTTGGGTGATTTTCGATGAGATACACTACATGAAAGACAGGGAAAGAGGAGTAGTTTGGGAGGAGAGTATCATATTCCTTCCACCAGCTATCAAAATGGTTTTCCTCTCGGCAACAATGTCGAATGCCACTGAGTTTGCTGAGTGGATCTGCACCTTGCATAAGCAACCTTGTCATGTGGTATACACAGATTTTCGCCCAACCCCTCTGCAGCATTATGTATTCCCCATGAGTGGTGCTGGGCTCTATCTTGTGGTGGACGAGCAGGAGCAATTCAGAGAAGATAACTTTCTGAAGCTTTCAGATACGTTCTCAAAGCAGAAAGTGGTCACAGGGACCAATAAAGTTTCTAATGGAAAAGGCAGTGGTAGAATTGCAAGAGCTGGGAATGCCCCGGGGGGTTCAGATATTTACAAAATTGTGAAGGTCAGTTGTTGATTTCTTGTAGCGTGGCAGTTGCTTTAGCTGCTTATGTTATTATGGTTTAGTGTGCTGACTATATGAGAATATACATTGTACATGCAATTTATGGAGTTTCATGTTAGTCAATTTAATCATGTAACATCTTGTGGTGATTTCAATGGCCTATCCACAATTTCAGATGATCATGGAGCGAAAATTTCAGCCAGTTATAGTTTTCAGCTTTAGTAGACGGGAGTGTGAACAACACGCAATGTCTATGTCAAAGCTTGATTTTAATAGCCAAGAAGAAAAGGATGTTGTGGAGCAGGTTTTTCGCAATGCAGTGCTTTGCTTGAACGAAGAAGATAGAAACCTGCCTGCTATTGAGTTGATGTTGCCATTACTTCAACGGGGCATTGCTGTTCATCACTCTGGCCTTCTTCCTGTTCTTAAGGAATTGGTGGAACTTCTTTTTCAGGAAGGCTTGGTGAAGGCTCTTTTTGCCACAGAAACTGTGAGTATTTGCAATTGGAAATCTGATTTTTTTTTCCTTCTTTAGCATCAATTCCTCTATTTTGTGTACTTATCAATCCCTTTTATTCCGAATTTTACTTAGAATGACTGTGCAATGTTCTGGTCTATTTGACAGTTCGCCATGGGATTAAATATGCCTGCAAAGACTGTTGTTTTTACATCAGTTAAAAAGTGGGATGGAGATAGCCATCGGTACATAGGATCTGGTGAGTATATTCAGGTGAGTGACGGGAAGTTTTTCCAGGAATCATAAAATAATAAACCTCAATGTTCTAACAATTCCTGTTTCCTCTGCTCGGTTACATTTTGACTATGAGTGATTATAGAATCTTTGGTGTAGATGAGTGGAAGAGCTGGCCGTCGAGGAAAAGATCAGCGTGGTATCTGCATTATAATGATTGATGAGCAGGTAACTTTTTTTTTTAAAGTATGATGAGCAGGTAACTTATGGTCTGTTTTCTGTCTCACTCTTTCCTGGATTGCGGTGCTCTTGTTTTAAGTGCATTAGATGATCTTGATGGAGAGGAAACAATTCCTTGAGGAGTTGCTCAATTGTCAAGATTGGGGTTGAATCTTTGTTGAGGCAAATGCTTCTTGCCTGGATTTAGTGCTTTTAGGGCTGGAATGCATATTATGCATTCGTTGAGCCTTGAGGAAGTAGGAATCTAAACTCTTTGGATTTTTGAAGAATTTATATGTTTAATGTATATGATTGTTAACTCTGTGCAGATGGAGATGAATACACTCAAGGACATGGTTTTGGGGAAACCAGCCCCATTGGTTAGTACTTTCAGGCTGAGCTATTACTCCATCTTGAATTTGATGAGCCGTGCTGAAGGACAGTTTACTGCAGAACATGTCATAAAGAACTCCTTCCACCAATTTCAGTATGAGAAGGTTTCTGACCCTCCCATATAGTTCTTTTATGCAGCAGTAGTGCCTCTCTTTCTGGATTAACATGATCTGCGGCCCTTCTCTTCAGGCCTTGCCTGACATCGGGAACAAGGTTTCAGAGCTAGAAGAAGAAGCTGCTAAGCTTGAAGCTTCAGGAGAGGTTAATTGATGTCTGCTTACTGTCTTTTCTTATCTAGGAAAAACATATTACATATTACTCAATTATAAGTTCATATATAGGTTGAAGTGGCAGAATATCACAAGCTGAAGTTAGAAATAGCTCAACTTGAAAAGAAGATGATGGCAGAGATAACCAGGCCTGAAAGAGTTCTTTACTACCTTCTTCCTGGTCGATTGGTATGTGCCTTGTGATACTTGTTCCATAACAGTTGCTTTCAAAAATTTCACATTCTATAATTAGTTGTATTTTGTTTGATTTCGTATCCATCTGTTTTATTTTTTTTATCTTATGATGCTTTCTAGTTCGGTCTTGACTTTCAGAACTTAATTTTGTCCTACCATGAAGCATTATTATTGGCTATATAGTCCAAGTTATCTATTATCATCCTTATTTGGTTGTGCTAGTTTTGAGCTGTGGATGCTCCTTAAGAGTGATAACGGGTGCATAGGAGTTCCATCCTATTATTTAATGCACAATTTATTTTTCTATTTTTCCATTTAGTAGTTTACACGTGTCTCTCTTTTTCTTTTCTGATTTCTCAGGTGAGGATAAGCGAAGGTGGAACAGATTGGGGCTGGGGAGTTGTTGTTAATGTAATAAAGAAGGCAGGTACTGGTTTAGGCGCAGTGCCTTCACGAGGCAGTAATTACATAGTGGATACTTTGCTTCATTGCTCGCCTGGCCCAAGTGAGAATAGTTCCCGACCAAAACCGTGCCCACCTCGTCCTGGAGAAACTGGTGAAATGCATGTGGTGAGTTGACCTTGATTTGGGGTGTATCCTGAATATTTGACGTTGGGTTCGTGCTTCAAGCAGCTTATGGAAATAGGAAGATCAATTTAATAGATATGTGGGTTATTGCCATCGAATTCTGTTCCTCAGGTCCCTGTGCAGTTACCTCTAATTTCAGCTATTAGCAAAATAAGGATTTCAGTCCCTCCAGATCTCCGGCCATTGGAAGCAAGGCAGAGCATACTGCTCTCGCTACAGGAGCTACGAAGTCGTTTTCCTCAAGGCATCCCAAAACTCAATCCTGTAAAGGTAATCAGAGTTTGAAACTAAGTCGTATTGTCTTTCAAAATAAGGAAACTCAGGAAACATCGTGAACTTTTGCTGCAATTTGGAGCAAAATTATGATATTTTTGAGGGCAGAAATTTTTTTTTGATCCATCTTTAATTACTTCTCACAAATAATGTTCCTTGTTACTGCTCTGATTAAAATTGTCTTGTCTTGTATATGTATAAACATAGATCAGAATAACTTGCTCCTCAGATTTGTGGGGAATATTTTTGAATTATCTGAGGATTTTGACTTTAAATTTTGATAATTCTCAGGATATGGGTATTGAGGATCCTGAAATTGTTCAGCTAATCTGCCAGATAGAGGAACTTGAGAAGAAATTGTTCTCTCATCCATTGCACAAGGTTTGCCATTTTATTGTTAATTTGGGTTATGGATGGATAATCTTCTTCAAGATTGAATGAATGACTCTGCATGTGTCTTTACTGCAGTCACAAGATGTGAATCAGATGAAATGCTTTCAGAGGAAAGCAGAAGTAAATCATGAAATTCAACAGCTTAAATCAAAGATGCGTGAATCACAGGTATTATTCCACAGCTAGGGATTCTTCCACTAATGTCTAATGTGAACTTTTAAAAAGGATAGACAGAAGAAGCTAGTTTTGTTATTGGATCAATGCTATTGACAAGCCGTGGTACCATAGTAAGCAACTTCAATTAGTAATTTATGGTTTAGATATATAATCAGATATCTTGTGCCTCTGTGTTGTTCTTCTACCAGCTGTGATATCTGCTAATGTATTTTCTCTGATCTGTGCAGCTGCAAAAATTCCGAGATGAACTTAAAAACCGTTCACGGGTTTTGAGAAAACTTGGTCACATAGATGCAGATGGTGTTGTCCAGTTAAAGGGCCGGGCTGCCTGCTTAATTGATACAGGAGATGAGTTACTTGTCACGGAACTGATGTTCAATGGTGATCATTTAACTTTGGCCTGTTGGGTGAAATAATATAAAATCCCTGCTGTTCGCTTGCTAAGTTTGCAATTTTGAACCAGGTACATTCAATGATCTCGATCATCACCAAATTGCAGCACTTGCTAGTTGTTTCATTCCCGGTGATAAATCGAATGAACAGATTCATTTGCGAATGGAACTGGCAAGCCCATTACAACAGCTTCAAGACAGTGCTAGAAGAATAGCTGAGGTGCCTCTAATTTGTTTCATTGTTTCTTCCTTTCAGATTTTCATCTCACAATTGCGACATCTGTTGAATCCTTCTGTTGCATTCTTGCAGATACAACATGAATGCAAGTTGGATGTCATTGTTGATGAGTATGTGGAATCCACTGTGAGGCCATACTTGATGGATGTGATCTACTGCTGGTCAAAGGTGGGATTTGTCTGTTGTTCTCATAGTTCACTGTCCTGCTATTGCATGACATTAACATATTCTTGAAGACATGGCCTTAAATTTTAATTTTAATTGGTACAGGGAGCAAGCTTTGCAGAAATCATACAGATGACTGATATTTTTGAGGGCAGTATTATTAGAAGTGCCAGAAGGCTTGATGAGTTTTTGAATCAGGTAAACCTAGAATAATTGTTTTTTTCTTGGTGGGGGGTGGGGAAATCACTACCAGAATCTTTACTGAATGTGTTGATGAAATTCCTTATTGAATACTCACTAAAAGGATCTTTTCTGTATGATAAAAATGTATATATTTAAAAGGTAGGATATATAAATTTTCTATACATGTATTTGAAGGTCCCCTGATTTTGATCAATTTTCCTTGTTCAGTTACGAGCTGCTGCTCAAGCTGTTGGAGAAGCCAACCTTGAGAGCAAGTTTACTGCAGCGAGTGAAAGCCTTCGGCGAGGTATCATGTTTGCCAATTCCCTATACCTTTAGAAACTATCCTGCAAGTCAATTATCGCTCGGTGTCACAAATATCTTACGCACACACCAACAGGTAGTCACCAAATCCTTAGGTTGATACCTTAGCTTGCCGTGTTTGATCTCAGTTGTATCTCTGCTTGTTAATTCGTCTTCTCGACATGGAAATGTTAGCCAGGCCTGTGTAGGATAGGAAATAGTGAATTTGTACAGGAAATTTTGGACTTCTACCTGTCCAATGAAAATCTGCTGAGATATTAAAATCAATGAATATAGGCAGCAGCCCAGTTTGCTCGAATATCTGGTTTAGCTTCTGCTTCCTGGCTTCATCTAGTGATGCATATCCCATTAACTGTCCTCTGTTACGCACATCTAATTCAGCTGTTCTCTGACTATTATTATCTATCCATATTACATCCATTAGCCTGTATTTATTCAACAACAATCCATAAGATATATCCACCCATTGCTTATAAGTTTCTATCCTGAAAATAATTTACTGGGATTGCCATGTGGATTCTTGCTGTGGTTCCACATTACTTCAGTCCGACGTTCTCCTTTGATCTGGTGACTGCTAGATTTGATTAGTGGCTAATTGTGTTAATTGGAGATGTGTGTCCCCCATATTTCTACCTCTCGAGAGAAATGTAGTTTGGCCCTGCATCTCTCGATTGCTCTTTCTCGCATTACTAACTTCTGCAGCATAATTTCTTGATGCATATGATTCTATTGCTTTCTCCTTTTCTATTTCGGCTTTCGCTGCTCTGGTTTCATGTGACTAATTGTCATTTGGGGCCAAGGAATTGTCTTATTCGATTTTATTTGAATCTTAGTCATTTCCACTGAAACTTTCTTTACTTAGCTTCCTGATGGACTAGAAAAAAAAAAACTAAGTCAAAGATGAACCAATGTTACGGAGATTATTGACTCATGAGCAACGTTAAAGCTGCCTTGAAATCAAATGAAAATAGCAAGATTTGAACCCATTAGAAAGCATACGATGAGGAGATAGAAAGAAACTACTGAACAAAGCTGTCGTGCCTCGACTGGCTCAAACATGACCATGGAATGCTTGGCTATGTGCAAGCCGGGCTGCCCTCGTTTGTCACTAACATGGACTTTCACTGGTGCTGCNGACCATGGAATGCTTGGCTATGTGCAAGCCGGGGTGCCCTCGTCTGTAACTAACATGGACTCTCACTGGTGCTGTTGCGGCCTTCACCTCGAAGCCTGTCTCAGTTATGAGCAAGGATGATTACTGGATTGCTACATCTCAGTATGCCAAAAATGGTGTGCGCCTTAAGTTGATCTATTCCCCGAGCTTCGAATCCCAAGTTTGTCCTTCTGCTACTTTGGGTTTGTTAGCTGCCAACCAGCGAGCGTTAACCATTGCCAGCGAAGGTATTGAGAGCAATATTCTTGGGCCGAGACCCAAACTCCATGCCTGGGTGTGGATTATCTTCGTGGCTAAGCTTGGGTCTGACACAATGACCAGGCTCCCAATCCTAACCTTAAGGAGGAGCAGAGGGCCGGACTCGGACATGAAGGCGAGGAGCTGGTGGCTCGAGTCATTTCCAACCTAGAGCCAGTTTTCAAGCACCAGAATGGCAAGCTATGGCTGCTTTGGCTGGCTTCGGAGACAGATGATGTTCGAGCAGCTGTTGCTGACGAGAGCTTTGCCAAGACAAGTGGTACAGCCGATGCACGAGAAATGCTCGATATGAACTTTGTAACGCAACCCACATTTTCCTGCTGTTTGCATTAGGCAATGGAGCGGAAGAGAGTGTTATCTGAGAGTAGGATTCAAGGATGATATCATCGCCTTTGAACATTTGAGATGATAACTTTGCTGTCGAATGGTAATTATCAATTGTATCTTTTCTTCCTGAAGTTAGAGACTGCAAATCAACCCCAAGTAAGAATGACCAGCTCAAGCCCAGGAATTGGAGACAGATTCTTTCATCTTCGTGTCTCGAATCCGCATAATTTGCACTATTGGCTATTCTCGGATTCGAAGGTTTGAGCATCGGTCAGATCATGTTACACTTCAGGATTGCAGTGTTGGTTTCCCGTCTATCATCACTCCTCCACTGTTGTTTGTGATCTCAGTCGAGGGCGTGGTAAGAGGATGCGATCATTACTCAACGAGATGCTACCTAGGCTCATCTGAGACCGAATGGGAGGTTTGAAAAGCTAGGGTGAAACTCAAACCAGCACGGCATCCGCTGCCACCAGGAGCACGACTAGCTTCGATGCCTCTGCTTCGCCTGCTGCTGTCCCCATCCAGCCGAGCTCGCCCATTACGTTTGGTAAACAATGCCAAAGATCTTAGCGGAACGAAAGATCGATAATGGAAGTATGGTCAAGTGATTTGGGAAGGAGCATTGAACTTGCAGCTATCATACCAACTTCCATAATCAACTCCGCCGCCTCCGGTAACACACACGGCCACACCATTAACAAGACGGTCTAAGACGACGATATCTCATTTGACCGTTCCACGATCTTGACAATGGGTTATCCTTACCTACCCGATACTTCCTTCAAGCACATAAGCCCTGTTCCCGCCGGAATGGTCAGTCATACAGGGACTTGGTTCGAGGACGGGCAAAAACAAGGAATTTACGTCAATAGATTATGAGCTCCACGTGACTCGTGGAAAAGTCTTTTGACTGTTAGCCGAGACTGATCTTTGATCGGAGGTCCATCGATAACCGCACCGTCTTCACATCTCATTTTGAAACAGAGTCTCCCAGCGGACATGAACATGTGGAGTCAATTGTGTTTCGGTGGGGAGACAGAGAGCGTTGCACCACATGATTGCCATATAGGATTTTGGCAAAACCCATTTCTTATATGGACTCTGTCTTGTCTCTAGTGCCATTGTTTTATCCTTCCTGTTTGCTTTGTTTCAAGGATATCTATATATCTGTGTACGCATATACATATAGATATACATATGTATGTGAGTGTTGCAAACTATTAGGAAAGATCTCAAGAAGGCTTATGCGCGTGTGTGTATATATACATATGCACACACACACACATTACTTGTCAGTAGTGGGTTCAAAGGAAGTTGCCGCAAAACTATTATCAAAGTAAGATCACTGCCACTCCTCATGAACTTGGGTTGAATTTTGATTACATAAAATGTAAATTATAGTGCTTTTTTGGGCACAATAGTAGTAGATGAGAAGATATAAAGTTGAGTGTAATATCTAGTACGAGTAAAATGATTATAATCTAAAACTTTAAGAGAGATAAAAACTTAACCAATCACTCTGAGATGGTTTAGTGATCCAATTCCATATTATAATGTTTTTCTTTTTTAACTTTCGAGGGTGCAGCCAGACAGCCACTGGGAAGCCATAATTGAAGGAAGGGGTTTTCCAGCTCAACATATTCAAAGCACAGCATTAATTAATAGAATCAATGTCAACATGCAATAGACTGTGGTCTTTAAGCCAGCAAAGTGTTCCCCACCCACTGGTGGGACCTTTGAAGTGAAATCATGTATGGGACAAAGTAGCTTTCAAGGGGAGGGGGAAAAAAAGTAGCAGTCGAAAAGGGCTCTCAGAAAATCAGTCATGAATCCACTCAATTTGAACGAATCAGAAAAAAAAGAGAAAGCTATTGAGGCCGCATTGCCATTCTTAGAGTCTCTGCAAGATCCGAAAACGGAGACTATATCAGCTATAGAAGTCGGGATTTCATCCCACAGTCGTAGGAAAAGCGATACTATGCAATTGTACCGAAAACTCTCTCTTACAGCTCCCCTGGACTGCATTTGATGGGGGAAATGAGAAAGAGAGGGAGAATGAATGAATGAATGAGTGATGCTCATTGTTGGGACCCAATGAAGATTGAAGACAGCTTCTCTCTCAATCCTCAAGTGGGTGCCAGCAAGATGTATGTGCCTTAGGGCCATAATTTCACCTTTTTTCTCATGAAAAAAATCAACTTATGAAAATCACGGAGCAGTTGAGATTCATAATTGAATTGTATTCAAATAAAAGTTACAACTTGATAGGTGGGAGTAAAATGAACGTAGGGAGGGGGGCAGTTCGGTCAAGGTGTAGATGCACAGTTCTGAGAGCTGTAAATGCAGGACATGTGCGCAGGATCTCTTTGAACACATGACAGAATCATTAAAATAGATAGCATTGACTGCACTGCCGCGTCGTTCGAAAGTTGCGGATGGCCATTATTGCCTCCAGCTGAGGTTCGAGAGCCAATAAATTTTCTTACATCTATTACGTTAGAAGCACGAGATCTTATGAGTGCATCTGGGACAAGCAACCGACACGAGTCGTATCGCAATTTGCACCGAACATGCGGGACTCTATAATACTGATCAGTTACGCTAAAAGATTGACAGCAGTGGATACAGCAACTGCCTGAAGATACACTTTCGCCGTCCAATTTATATATGAACATAGAGACCAGAAAATATAGGAGAAAAGGCGGGAGAAGAAAGGCTATTATTGCTAATACAAGCCAGCGAAGAAAAGCAGGTACTGAGCCCAAAAAATGAAAGAAATTGTGAGAAAGGAAAGAAGAGAAAGTAAAGAGAGGGTAGAGATACGATATTGATGTTACAGTTCCTCTTTCGCTTCAATCTCATCGTGTCAAATGAGCAAGACGGAGATTTTCGTGCTTAATTTTAGTATGGAATAGTCGGGGGTGGAGGCGACGCGTATGAGACTCCCTTAACAGGCGGGAGGGGGACGTACTCCGATGAGCTTGGCGGCGGCGGAGGAGATGGAGGTGGGGGCGGTGGTGAGTATGGGTGAGTGTAAGATTTGGGTGGGGGAGATTGGTGATGCTGGTGCTCCTTGGGAGGTGGGTGAGGCTTCGGGTGGAGGTGGGATGGGGGTGGCTCAGCCTCCGGTGTAGGTGGCGGAAGCTCGGGGATCACGCAACCGGCAGAGGGAGGAGGCGGAGGTGGGGTGTAGTCAAGGTGTTGTGGAGGCGGCGGCGGCGGCGGCGAGGAGTAACTGTAGTGGGTTGGAGGTGGCGGTGGCGATGTGTAAATGTAATGAGTTGGTGGTGGTGGTGAGGGGGGAGGTGGTGAAGCGTATCCGTAATGGGCTGGCGTTGGTGGCGGTGGCGGTGGTGATGGTAATGGTGGAGGAGGTGACGTGTAAGTGTAATGAGTAGGTGGTGGCGGTGACGGGTGAGGCGGCGATACATAGCTATAATGAGCCCGTGGCGGCGGCGGCAACGGTGATGGGGGAGGTGGCGATGAACAACTATATTGAGCTGGCGGCGGCGGCGGTGGAGATGTGTAAACATAGTGACGAGGTGGTGGTGGTGACGGAGACAGTGGTTGTGGCGATGGGTAGATATAATGAGCTGGTGGNAGCTCGGGGATCACGCAACCGGCAGAGGGAGGAGGCGGAGGTGGGGTGTAGTCATGGTGTTGTGGAGGCGGCGGCGGTGATGAGTAACTGTAGTGGGTTGGAGGTGGCGGTGGCGGTGGTGATGGTAATGGTGGAGGAGGTGATTTGTAAGTGTAATGAGTAGGAGGTGGCGGCGACGGTGGGGGAGGCGATGAGTAAGTATACTCAGTAGGTGGTGGCGGTGACGGGTGAGGCGGCGATACATAGCTATAATGAGCCCGTGGCGGCGGCGGCAATGGTGATGGGGGAGGTGGCGATGAGCAACTATATTGAGCTGGCGGCGGCGGTGGTGGAGATGTGTAAACATAGTGACGAGGTGGTGGTGACGGAGACAGTGGTGGTGGCGATGGGTAGATATAATGAGCTGGTGGGGGCGGCGGGGGCGATGCATAAGTGTAACGGGTAGGCGGCGGTGGTGGAGAGGGTGGGGTAAAGTGCATAGCTGGCGGCCCACTTTCCTTCGGCGGCGGTGGCGGCGGAGAGCTGTACGAGTAACTTTCTTTGGGTGGCGGTGGTGGCTGAGTGTGCGTGCAGGGTGATCCTCTGTGAGTCGGAGGTGGTGGACCCCCTTTTGTGGAGGGGGAAGATTTCGATGTTGGCGGTGGAGGAGGAGTTGATTTCGTGGATGGTGAGGACTTAGACGTTGGTGGTGGAGGAGATGGCCTTATAATCGGCCGAGGTGACGGGCCGAGGACAGGAGGAGGCGGGAATGGAATAGGCGGCTTCCTCAGAGATATGGGCGGCGAAATCGGGATCGGGAAATCACCACCGCTGCACTTGAACTTGCTGCAATCCACCGGACGAGCAGCTTCTGAGGAGCATTCCTTGGCGGATCTCTGATCAGCCTTCCCTGGGATACAATTCTTCCGCCCGTCGGAGACCACCTTGCCGCCACCGGAGATGGCACCGCAGGCAGGAGCTTCCCCGGTGAAATAGTTGAACGAGTAAGTGAAGTTCTGGAGCCTTGGAAGGCGGCAGACCGCAGCCGGGATCTCTCCGGTGAAGCCATTATGGGCAATGTCCAGCTGCTCCAGGCTCTTCATGGAGCCGATAGTGGCCGGCTGCGATCCCCGGAGGTTGTTGAAGCTGACGTCGAAGACCGTGAGCTCCTTGAGTAGGCCAATCTGCGGCGGCAGGCATCCGGTGAGGTTATCGTTGAGGAGGATGATCTCGTTCAGTGTCTTTCCCATCTTGCCAATGCTTTCGGGAATGCAGCCTCCGAGGTTGTTGTTGGCGAAGACCAAGACCGAGACCGGAGAGTTTCCAAGGTTGTCCGGGATCCCGAACCGGAGCCGGTTGTCGTTCAGGAAGATGGCGTCGAGGTCCTTGTCGAAGAGCTCGGGCGGGACCGATCCCTCGAAGTCGTTGAACCGTAGGTCCAAGTACTTGAGGGAAGGCATCGAGATGACCACCTTCGGGAATTTGCCGACGAACCGGTTGTTGCTGAGGTCGAGCTCGTGGAGGAGCTTCATCCTATCGAAGGTCTTTGGGACGGTCCCGCAGAATCGGTTCGAGTTGATATGAAATAGGGAGAGGTCCCTCAGTCGGCCGAGCTCGGGAGGGAGGTAGCCAGCGATGTCGGCATGGTTGAGGTCGATGCCGGCCACGACGCGGACGGTCGGGTCGGAAGGGGAGGGGGCGCAGTAGACGCCGGTGTAGGAGCAGACGCCGGGGCCAATCCAGTTGGCCGTGAAGTTGAACGGGTCGGAGAAGATGGCCTGCTTCCACGACTGGAGGGCGATGTAGGCTTGCTTCAGCCTCGGGTTCTCGAACTTGAACTTCGGATCGACCGTCACTCTGGTGTCCTCGCCTTCCGCCCCCAAGCCGGCCTCGAAGGAGAGACCGAGGAGAAGCAGGGCCAAGAAGCGGCCGAGGTAGGGCAGCGGAGGAGGGCGAGCCATTGCTTGCTGGTCGGAGGACGAAGCAATCTAAATATCCGTTGGCAGTGTAATGTTTTATAATGGACGGGAGCGATTGCCCAATGCGAATCTCTCTCTAATTTAAATCTCTTTTTTTTTTTT
>CXYZ01004574.1:928800-945038 GCA_900006705.1 Sonneratia caseolaris | reverse complement strand
GGGGGGGGAGGGGACAGCTGTGTGCCTCCACAGGAGGAAGTATTAGCTGAGTCTAACTCAGCCACCTAGCTGAGCTAGAGCCAGTAGGAGAATTACACGTGGCAGCAGACGAAATTGTTTTTAATAAATGAACTGATCGTGCAATACACATTTTGAACTTCACGGCACCCTCTGAGTTCGCGCAGAAGGAAATGGTATTACATAAGACTACTTACCCTAACGGTCATAACGTAATTATGAATCTCTTCTAGTTCTTCCCTCGAGATTAAAGGTTCGAAAAACCGGAGTGTCGATGCCGGTTGGCACAGTTCTTGTCGAGCTTGGCCTGGAAAACCCGAGATCGTAGAGTGGGAACCATTACTATGGTTTACCGGGGGGGCGGGGGTGGATAATATGGATTCTTGCATTACGGCCCTTCAGATTCTGCTTGATCCAAGGACTAGAGCACGATACGGTGTGTGTGGATTTTCGTACACCGTAGGCTCCGCCAAAGCTGCCTTTCCATCTGTCTTTGTCGATTTTTGAGGCATCTTGCCCTCTCACAATTGGATCCTTGTGCTGCTCTGTTAAGTGCAGGAGACTCAGCTGTATACTCCTTCGCAGTCCACAGGGATCATCCAAGCTCGGGATCTCAGCTCCGTGGAGTAACACAGTGCATCTGAACCATGCGAGAATGACGCAAACAGCAGTTCTTAAGCCATTTGAATGGGCTCTTATCCAATTCGGGCACCTTCCAAGGTATGGGTATGATGAAACTCGGCAAAATGCTTATGCCAGGCAAAACAAGGTCGCTTACAAGATAAAATTCTTGTCTCACTGGACAGCTATGAAGGAACGAGAGATGAATAGCCCGTTATTAGCTCCAGAGCAAGAAGCAGACTTGGTTCTCACCAGGCTGACCAGCATATAAACAAACCGTGAACAGTTCCATAAGATCATAGCACAGACACGGTGACGCCATCTCGCTTTACAGATGAAACCAAAAGCGAATTTCCTGTTAAATCATGATTTAGCTGGGATGCTTGAACTGATCTCTTCTCGGAGCAGAGTCGGCAGCTTCACCAATCCGAGAGTAGCTCTAAAACTCCAAAACCAAACAGATCCGAGTTCTGTTGCTGCTAAAAACCAGTTTGAGTGATGGATACAAATCCGCCGACCTCGTGCTGCTGCTTTCCATTTGCATGGGAAATTTTGCATCGAGTGCACCCTTGCCAGACTTGGAGGCATAGATTGCAGTGAGATTCGCCTGTTCCAGTTCAAAGACATTCTACACCACTCTATCTTATCGAGGATTAGATAAACACTAGAAGAGGACACACAAATCCATAGCCCAGTTATCTGATACTGCCGAAGGTAAAAGAAACTCGTAAATGCCATGCCACGGTTTATCATTGTCGACCCGTCGAATTTTCTGCTCTCAATTTTCTAAGTAATGAAGCTGCAGCATATTCAAACTGACCGCTCTGACTAAAATCACCTGAAGGATACTGGGGGATGGAATTCAGACACCAGTAACGCCAAAACATTTTCGAAAGAAGGGTTGATCTGAGGGAAGATCAAGTACATGGAGGTTCGAATGAAGAAAAGGGGAAGCTCTGACTGTCACATTTCCCTTCAAAGAACAGAACATAAAGAGATCTTGAGGATATCATTTAACTTGCATACTTCCCCTCATTGTTAAATAGGGAGTTACAGTCAATGGGTACACTCTGCTCTGACGTAGCAAAATTGCTTCTCCCAAAAGTCCCTGCCAGAGCAAACAGCGGAATTTCCCGTCTCCTGCATATCGACTCCGAAGCAAACAGCGGAACCTGTATTACAGGTTGATCCGAAAAGGAAATAGGAGTATGCCTCACTCCACACGTCAAAATAAAGAACCTTGTGAGCCAAAGTCGAGAATGAATACGAGGATATCAACCGGGAAGATGCAGTATAGTTCCCAATGTTCAATTTTTGATCGATAGTTGTCTCAGATTACCCAATTAACCGTTACAACACACTAGAAGCCATATGCCCATAACAAACATTTTCCCCTCTGAGTGTCCCAATAACAGTCTAAGGTACAGCAAGCTCAAGAAACATAACAAGCCCATATGTATCAAGTATAAAGACATGCCCATAAAATTCAGCATCTCCCCTCTTAGATATGGGGCTTTCCTCAAATGTTCCTGACGCTGTAATGAAGTGGCAGCCAGCCTACTGCATGAATGAAAGAGTAAATTCCTACTTGAGTTGAGGTGTGGGGAAGGATCTCACTCCCTCTTACTACCTATCTTTAAGCTCCTCCTCAAATTGAGACAACTTTCTGCGAACAGGGTTCAGGAATTGCTTCAAGTCCTGCTTGATCATCAGCTTATCCTGTTGCAGGAGATCTTCTTCCTCAGAAAGTCTCACTTCCACCTATAGGTTAACACAGATCACTATTTGTCCATTTATTCCAACAAAAGATGCAGCACTCTTGCCATTCAAATTGCCAAAAATATTTAACACTGAAAGAGCCCTGCTTGTCAAACCACTAGGCCATTTTGAGGATTTTCCAAGAACAGAAAACATTGTGTAGATGTATATATCAAACATCAATGGCACTTTATAAGATAGGCTTTTAGGGCGAAAGCATAGAACCTCGTTTATATTTATGGAAGAGTGAGGTGAAATGGAAATGGAATAAAATTTTTTTCTGACAAAACAAAACAGTAGAGCGGCTCTACAAAGCCAGAGCTTCTATCAGAAATTCATCAGAAGGCAGATTATGAAAAATCCATGAGATACATTTATTCCTAAAAATACCAGCCATTTATTTGGAGGCGAAAACACAGATTTATTAACTATACACAAGAATCCACCACATGACGATTCTGGAGTCAATATCCATTGTATCCTATGATGTCGGAAGGGGTTTTTTGAGAAAGGGATAACAAAAGCACTATGATTAATTCCACAAGAAATACCTGTAGATCATTGAGTTCACCAAATGAGAATTCTGGAATATCTACATGCCCCTTGACGGTCTTTTTCTCCTCTCTGATAGTCCATTCCCCTGATCCATTTCCGATTCAGTCAAATTGATATTACAAAAACTTCAAACAAGGAAAAAGCTCTTTTTTGGGCTTCAGCAACTGACCTTTAACTTTTAATGTTAGTTCATAGGTGTATCCAACACGCTTCTTGTTCCGTACAGTTACCAAGAATGCCTGCATTAAAAGATGTACAATCAGAAAGCACCAATTCATGAAAGCATCACAAGATGAGGATTAATTATAATTTCATCGGCAACAGAAACTTCACAACAGCATAGAAGTTCATGGCCGCTCAAAAAAATTCAGCAAGCAGGATATGCAACTCTTCATACCCTACATCAATCTGTTAAACAATAATCCAGCATCATGAGAATTGCTAGTAATTTCCTTGGGATTTATTTCTCAGAAAAATCCGATAGTAATATATTTAAGTCAACTCTAACTATAAGCTCTTCATTCTTTTGCAAATGAACGTTAATGACCATCCCAATCCATTGTCTGAACAGCCAATTCCACAAACTGAAACCATTGGTAAAACTTAACCTATTTTCACTTTCTCATTTCAGAAGGAACAGACTGCACTAAAACTACCTCACTAATTAAAACCAACTACTAACCACATTGGACCTCAACTGTGTCAAAAACAATGCAGAATAATCATGTAGTAATCTTCATTGCTGGCTTGCTACATAAGTGCTCTAAACCATCTCACACTTAATGAATACTTCATACCCCTAAGACTTGCAATTTATATAAACTAACAAACAGGAGAACGTTTCAGCTATCTGTTCACTAAAATGATTATTAAATTTCAGTTAGTTTTATGCCAGCCCAGAGGATAGAGGTCCCTTCCTCTAAGAAAAGCTTCTTCGCAGTTTGCTTCAATATGTGTTATGTGCTGAAGCTCTCAATTCTGGTAAGTGGTCCAAACAGAATATGTTGCAGCTGAAATGAAGGTGGTAAAAGTTATTGAGAGCAAATTTAAGGGTTCCCATTGCTAGCAGAACTGTAGGCACCTCTTCTAAGGATTCAGTCGTCTGCGGAGGTATAATTTTGATGCTGTGGTGAAGTTCATTCACCCTTAGTGAAACATATCAATTGCATCTTCAAAGAAAGAGGCCACTGACACTTAGACCAAAGCTCCTGAGCTATGCCCACTAAACAACTCTGAAGGAACCCAACAAGATATACTTACATCTCCTGCACATTTCGTTACTTCAGCTATTTGAGCTTTCCCAGCAGGAAATTCCATCGCCTCGATAGAAGCAAGCAACTCCTGAAAAAGATAAGGGCGAGATTGAAACACGAAAGGAAGCAATAAACCTGAAATGCCATAAAACTGGAACCGTTAAATGAGGANATCGCCTCGATAGAAGCAAGCAACTCCTGAAAAGGAGAAGGGCGAGATTGAAACACGAAAGGAAGCAACAAACCTGAAATGCCATAAAACTGGAACCGGTAAACGGAGGTTGGATAAGAGAACCGCACGCACCTTGATCCTATCAGCTGCCCACCTATTAAGGTTCTTCTCCTCCCAAGTTCCAGCCTACATTTTCAGCAACCAAGTTCGAGCACATTATGTTTTGCACCAAGCGCGGCAAAGTTGTTTAACTTTTGGGATTTCTAAATGATCAAAGATTTTCCAAAGCTAGTTCTTAAGAGAGCGAAATCATCCTTCCAGCCAATAGCATATCGGACGAGTTACGATCCCAATCTAGAAGGCTCCCAATTTTGAGGATCAGGGAAAGCGAAAGGGAACCTTATTCCAGACGGAACCGAGACTGGGAGGCTGAGATTCGGGAGGGGCGATCTCACCCGGTGAGAGCTTGCGGGGTACAGGGAGGGGAGCCGCGTCCTGGGGGGCTTCCCTGACCCAATACCTGTACGACATCGTCACGCTGCCCTGCTTCCCTTCTCCTCCATTCTCCATAGCAAATACGATCTCCCGGATTTCTCTTTGCGGAGGGAAACCAAGAGGGCAATCGCTCAGAGGAAGGACAGAGCGCGCGAATCAATGGAGCAGTCAACGGAGGAAGAAGAAGAACAGCAGTCTTTATGATCGTGTTTGTTCAGTGTCTGGAAGCTTCGAGCTTTGCCATTCCTATTCAATAGCAATTCCTAGAATTTCCCGAATGTTCTGGTCCTCCTCCATACCGCCCCTTACCGTTGACCCAACAAAACCATAAACTGGTTGTTGATCCAGAAAAGCAGAAATTGCTGGCTGCCAATGAACAATAATTAGTCGCATCACAAAGGAGTGAAGGATCGAGTCCCACGGACAAAAATCAAGCTTTTAACCTCCACTTCAATTCAATTGCACTAAATGTTCTTACCCAACCAATCTCAGTTCATTAAAGGTTTCATATTTCTACTTTCTACTTTTTAAAATAAGATTTCCATTTAAATAGTATAGATAGATAGGATTTATGATAGTAAAATTTTGTTTTTAATAAGATGGTTCGATTCAAATGTAAATTAATCATAATTAGTAATTTTGTTTCACTTATAAAATTTATAAAGTAATAATAAATGATTATTTAAGATATTGTGCACGGAATGCGAAGAAATCACCATGTAATATATTATATTCGAGTTATATCAATAAAATAAGTATTTTGTTTATATCGATGGTGCTTAGTGTTATACTAATCGATTAATTTACTGAATGATATATTATATAATTTAAGACCCGCTATTGATCCCCAAATATCGATATTCAAGAATTTTAAATCATAAATTTGATATATGATATATTATCAATTCACCATCAGAATATTTTTAATAGTGAGATGGACGGAACCTAAATGGCTTGACCAGACGAGAAGTCTGGAGATTGTTAGTTACTGTGGTTGTGTTGTCAACGGCATCTCGGCCGTCGAGAAGGACAAATATTGCAGTAGAGGCGTTGGATAAAATTAGAGGGGGGGAGTGGAAGAAGTTTAGAACAACAGGTGTATTTTGAGTATAAATCCAAATTATTGGGGGGGAAATGCTAAACGAGAATAATATTTTGAAGTAATTCTGGAAAATACAAAATTATATCTTCTGTATTTTATCTCTTCCAGTCTCGGATGATTCGTCGTCCGACACGAGTACCCTCCTCCCCTGGCCATGAAATTTGCTGCCACGCGCGAACGATGTACGTAGTGCACTCATTTATCCAATTCCCTCCGTCTCTCAGCTGCTCTCGACAATTGGGCATATGGGTTTTCTTGAAGTGATGCTCTCCCCTTGTATGGCGTCTCTGTGTTTCCTTGCTTATGCTTCTAAGAGTTGCTGAATGAGGATACGGTCCGCTCTCTCTCCGAAGTTTGTTGGGCTCAAAAGCTTGCCTTTCTTCTCTATCAGCTCAAAGGGGTACTGAAAAATGCGGAGTGGAGTTGGTGTAAATGAGCAGTTCAGTCGTCTTATGTCGCAGCCTCATCTTCAGTAATCCCAGACTCTGCGCCAACAACCTGTTCCCGCCTCCGTCTCGTGAGTTCTCGGTTCGTGGGAGAAGGAGGTTTGGTGGTTTGATCGCTAATGCTAAGAAGAAGAAGAAGAAGGGCAAAGGCTATTCCAGGAAGAGGAGCTGGTGGCAAAAGTTCTTCTTCGATGATGATGGTAATTGGCTCGGGTTAAGGGATGACGATATGCTTGATTATGAGGAAGGTGTTGGGGATGAAGAGTCTGGGGGAACTAGCGGAGAGAACAGCGATCTGTCAGAGAGTCACAAGTTTGAGGAGTGGAAGAAGAGGGCCGAGGCAATTGTTGAGTTGAGGGAAGCCCAGGAAGACATAAAGAACGAGGAAAGCCGTATGTGGGAGGACTGGCTCGTATTCGATGAAATGAATCATGGTAATGGTGCCGCTGCAGATTCTTGGAATCGGGATTGGGATGATGGAGCTGGAAACAATGTGGTGCCTAAAGGAAACGATATGGTTCCCAAGAAGGGGTTCGTTGAATCGGTTAGGGACATGGTTCTTGGGAGGGAAGATGACGATATGCTCTATGAGGATCGAGTGTTCCAATATGCCTCCTTGAATTCGGCCAAGTTTCTGGCGATACTGATAATTGTTCCCTGGGTTTTGGACTTTGTGGTTCATGACTACGTTCTCGTGCCTTTTCTGGACAGGTAATTTAATCGGTAGGCAGGTGATTTCATTTGGAAAGATATTCTGGTTTTGTTCTTGAAGTCTGTCTTGAAAGGAGAGGTGAGGAATTTCGTCGATGTACGTTAGAGTTAGAGCAAACAGCTGGAACCGCATTGTTTTTGCTGCCAAAGCATTTTCTTTCTTGAAAAATGGATTGCTTTGAATCTGGGTAACTGTGGTGTTGATCTACTCATGAGGATAGCCCTGGCAGATATGTGAAGACGGTACCACTTGCAGCGCAGATGCTTGACGTTAGGAGGTATCAAAAACTGGAAATGGTTAAGGAATTGAAAGTCGAGAAAGCAAGGTTTCGACTCGAAGAAGAGATTGGCAAGTCTCCACCGCTTTCTGATGAGGAGGTTTGGATGGAGCTACAGCATAAGGCGTAAGATTGGTTTCTTCTCCCTTATTTGTTCATTGATTCAATATCATCTGATTGAAATTTGACACTGTTATCTGTTGGTATTGTGGCTTGGGTAGTATCAAATAAAAGGAAAATTGCCCTTTCCTTATTGTTGATTTTTTTAGTAGCTAAATGAAGAAAACTTGCAATTTTATATGAAATTTTTTTGCCTAAATTTTTCGGAGCCAGTGCTGGGAGAGCTAGTTTGACAGGATTGTAGCTGTTTGGAAGAACTTATCAAATTCGGTGCAATCATGAAGTTATAGCCGAACTAAAGAGAGCAACTTGCCACCAATATATAAGCACCATATGCCTCTTGTCTTGGGTATTAGCAGTCAATCCTGATACTATTAAGTGTCCTATTTATTGCATCAACAGGTTACAGCTGCGAGATGAATGGAGATTGGAAAACCGTAAAGCGTTTGCCAACATATGGTCCGATATGGTGTTTGGGATCTCGCTATTTGTTCTTCTCTATTTCAACCAAAATAAAGTATGTTACCTAATGTCCATACTCCATATTATTCTTGTATAGAGGAAATAATAGATTTGCTTGAAATGACAACTGAAGAATGCCCCCTTTGGGGTTGTGATTGGAGATATAAAAGAAGGGCCTAATCACCCATTTTATTTTGCTCCTTCAATTGGATTATTTATGAACATTTAATCCCCTTTTGAGTGGAAAAATGTTCATGGATGCATCCGAGTCACTTAAAAATAGCCGTCTGCTGTTAATGACCGCACCATTGATTGCAGTTATTAAAGACAGGGCACACCCATGAATTCCTATTCCAATGTCCTGTTAACTTTTTTATCCTTCCATTTGTGCTCTATGCAGGTAGCATTGCTAAAATTCACTGGTTACAAAATAATAAATAACATTTCAGACACTGGGAAGGCATTCCTTATCATACTTATCACGGACATTTTTCTTGGGTAACGTTTTGCAACTCCATCTCTTTCACACCAAAAGGTTAATCTTATGTTATCTGGGTGTTTAATGATTATTTTGCTTTCAGTATGTACTTGAGTGGGCAATATGCTCATATATAACTACTATATCATGTAAAAGCTAGTCCACAAATTTATCGTTCTTTTCTCTGGATTTTAGGATCATGTAGATCAGCTGTAACTTTCATGTCCTGTACCAACCTTATGGCACTGCTCATGGTCAGGACTTGATAGGATTTTTGGGGGGCAACATTGGGATGAATGTATAGTTGATCTTGTTTTATAAATACGAAAAAATATGGCAGTTAAACATAGAAAGAGGTGCAGGTGAGTGCGATTGGCTGTGCCACCTTTAGCATGGCCAGGGGAGATGCCAATCCAGGCCGACTTGTGCACAACCTGATATAGATTGCCCTCCATTAAGTAACAAGATCAGCCCCAGTCAGATAATATTGCCCTTTTCTGGGGCTTGGTGATTTGGTTGTGTTGGACTCTTACCGGTCCTTTTGTTTGGTCAAATCCTGGAATTCTTAGTTGTCACAGAAATCATGTACTCTCAGGAACATGATTCGTCTGTTCAATGTGTAGCTGCAAACTAAATGGTTATGTATTTGCAGGTATCACTCAGAATCAGGCTGGCAGACTTTGCTAGAGATAATTGTTGAGCATTATGGTTTTGAAGTCGACCAATCAGCAATAACAATATTTGTCTGCCTGATCCCCGTTGTCATCGATGCTTGTGTGAAGCTCTGGGTATGTTTCTCCGTCAAACTTGGAAAAGAAACATCACTTTTTCCTGATATTTTTGGCTAATGAATGCTGCTAATTAAGACTGATTCTATGTGGTCCATAAATATTGAAGAATCAAATCATTATAATCCGAAAACAGGAGGCAGCTTGATTACAGATGGACATATCCATTGGTTAGATTTCATGGAAAATAGAATTACACTGCCTGGTTACATAAAAAGTCACTGACACAGAAGATTTATTGTGGTGCAAGTACTCGATGAAAAGAAAAGGGAATTCTAATGTTCAATATCTTTTAGGCTTAAGCTAATTCATTCCCTATCATATGCTTCAAAGCTCTATTAAATCCCTCTATCAATAAATTGGTGATGTTTTAATCCTACTGCTGCTACCTTTTTGGATGGCATGCTTCTATATGAAATGATTGGTTTCTTTTATCTGATGGAAAGTGCATCAGCTCTTAAGATAGCAAGACCAGTATAACCTATTAACCTTGCCCAAACATACAAACCCAACTCATAGGCTATGTCTGGGCTTGACTTTTCTCGCATCATATGGGTCTTGCCAAGCTGGGACAGGACATGGTACCTTGTTGACTTAAGAAATTAATCATTTTACTGTTAAACATGCCATGCGTAGCATGATATATGATCAGTCTGTCAGCTGTTGGCTCCCAGATGGGAAGTTCTGTTGCAAATGAATTTAGAAGTAGTTGATAACGTCACTTTCTCTGTTGTCGATCCCCTTGCTTCCGATGCTGATTGTTATTATTCTTTTGCTGAAACAGTTGTTTAAATTCCTCCCCCGACTTTCTCCGAAGGTATCAAACATATTCAGGGAAATGAAACGGCACTAGAAGCAGCTGACTTCCCTAGACATTTATCTTCCTGACGGAAATTTGTCGATTTGTTTCAAGTATTTTACATTGCATTCTTTTACTCATCTAGATCTCTATATATCTCCTTTTTCCTGATAGAAGCCATCTGAGTTCTGTTTACAGGAGTGATCTCTTCAGCGAAATGTAGTGGTTAAATCTGTGTCCGAATTCTATACAGACAGTGCAAGCAAAATGGCAATGCACGCACGAGTTGTTGATTTACTTGTACAATAAAAGCTACGACCAGTTTAATGGCTTACTTGTGTGTCTGTCATCTGATCAGTTGCGGCAAGAAAGGAAAGTTGATTGTGTATCGGCCCGACTGGAAGTTTCCCATTTATTGCCTGCAGGTTGGGATGTATCTAAAAAAAAATCATCCAGAAGCTAAACTCTGCACTTCTTATGGTGATGATTTGACCCGGAAATGAGGGTCGAGATGAAGGTTTGAAACCGATGTTCCTCAAAGCTGGACTAGCTAGTTAATGAACAGGGACTATGGCTATTAATCCGACAGCATGATCAGTGCCGGTCCTTTTCTTCCTCCATATTCTGTTGTGTAATAAATACATGGCAGATTTGCAATTGCTACAATTTCCGGTGAACGGGCAGGGGGCGAGCCGGGGCATGCAGCTCTTTACCCCCAGCTCTCTGGCTGGCTCCATACTCAAGTTGTTGAACTGACCACTCCAGTCCGGCTTTGCAAACACAAACAAGGTTACAAAGGGAAGACAAATTTGCCGGAATGATCAACTGACTGAAGAGACGCAGCCATAAGGAATACCAACGGGAAACAGCCCATGCTGATACTGGTGGCACGGTGCTGGTGTCAACCCAATTTCATTGTCCGCAGATTGATGGAGTACGTCAACAAAATTACTTTGGTTAGTCAATCACTAGTTACCAGACAGGAACAGATCGAACGCAAAAGGAATCTCCAGTCTGATAAGATAAACGGACAACAAAAGCCAGTGCACTATCAAATCCCTGGGAATAAAATTTTTCTCTCGGGGTATATCACGCGACACACATCACAGGACTGCATCGGTATAAGTAGTTGCAGATGTATGACAAATCATTACCGCTATGCTGGTGTGCTGAACACTCATTGGCTCGTACGCCAGTCATCTGCCATCCACGTGGTGTATAACTCGGTCACTCCTCCTCTACTTGCCTCTTCATCGTCAACAATGCCCACCCACTCGGACGAGCGTGATGGTACACGGTCGATTTTTCTTTCCACTTGTGCCTTTGTATTGAAAGGCAAGACTTTGGAGCACCGTTTCAGAGGAAAAGCAAAAGGATAATGAATGGCCAGTGTACTGGCCAGGGAAAAAGTGATTTCCATGGAATGCGTGGCCGCCCTAAGTCAGATCAGGATATATATGAGGATGCGGTAGTAGGCCGGGGCCTGGATTGGTCATTGGTGCGCTGTCTTCCCCCGCACATTCCTTGTTGGTTACTGGTTCTCCTACTCAGATTCTCTTATCCATTTGAGTGCGTAAGTAAAAGATAAAATGAAAAATCTCTCGACTGAGAGAATATTCTTTTCTGTATGAATGTATCTCGTCCCGTTTGATCTTGACCGATTCATACTCAAACTGAACTGATTAACTGAACTCTTCCATAAAGAAAATTTTAAATTCACATGAATAAAATACATTAGAATTTATTTTTATAATATATATATATCAAATTACTTTAATCAATTTATATTATAATAAACCATCCTCTCTTCTATTGAGATGGGTCCAAGGCAGGAGGGACAATTGTGGCCATGTCATCACACTATCCCATGTCGTTGGCCGGTTCCACCTCACCAACTTACATACCGTCGGTAAGAAGGTACGGACAAAATATGGTCAGTTCGACCCAATCGTCACTACATTCAAATACAATCATTTTTAGGTTTTTAAGAAAAAATAAAATATAGAAATGACCCTAAGAAATGTTACGTGTAGGAATTTGAGATTTTAAAATTTTTTAATAAAAATCAGAAGCGGTCCAAAAAATATTCATGGGTCACTTTTTGAATTACATATATATAAATGTATATACACACACATATTGAATATTTAGTTATCATGCATTAATGTTTAGGATAGGAAGGGATGGGATGGCAGATGATAAAGACGCATTAAAAAAAAAGTGAGTGTAATTATAATTATAAGAGTTAAATGATATCACATATGTAGCATATGTAAATATCCCGATCGGTAGGATTTAATCGGTATTTTCTTACCGGCTGTATCGATGAGTCGATGAGGTAGGACACATCTATGCTCCTTAGGGTTCATCTATGATCTATCTCAGAGTCTCTAAGCTTTCAATATCAGCTTTTAAAACCCCTTAAAAATCTGCTGAAATTTTTGCCATATATGCATATATATATATATATGTATATATATAATTCATGAATGAAACATGCAACTTGCTGACTGTGACATATCTTGGAGATTGATTTCGAAACGCACACGACTTGACCCTTTAACTTAAGCATGTTTTTCTTCTTCTTTTTTTTGGTCTCCAACGTATTATCTTATTTTATACGTGTCGGTCTACGCTAGGCTTTCCCCTTCATATCATGTTCGACCAGTCAAGGTTTAAAGCCTAGCTCAAGATCGTATAACGTCATTAATGTCAGGAAAAAAAAGCCAAAAATGAAGCGAAAAAGAAGAAGAAGAGGAAGAAATCTTCACCCATTTTCCTGTCCTCTTGATGTGCCAAAGCCACGTAACTCAAGCATTTGTCCCAATAAATGAGCCAAAATTTTCCGATACTGTCAGTTAATGACCAGCGCGGAAGTTTGGTAATGGTGACGTACGGTTGCCCGTATTTCGATTTTTGACGGTGAAATTGTTGGTACTTATTTTTATTATTTACACGTATGGTTAATTTTCGAATTAAGCTAATAGGCCCCTCTCGCGTCCATGTACTTTGCATCTACTCATATCTTTATAAGGTCCGTAGATATTTTTTATAATCAGGAAAAATATAGTCCAGGGCAAGGACACGTTCATCTACACTCAATCACAACAATACTTAATTATTTGCATATGATGAGAGTACATACATTAATACGTACTTGCACGACACGGACCACACCATCCAACAATCTTGATTTTTATTTTAATCTTAGTTTTCTTCTCCCATCAATTTCATGGGTTTCTTCTTCTTCTTCTTCTTCTTCTTTCTTTTTGATCTTTACGGACCGGAGTTGCAAGGCACCTCCATGAAAAGACATCTGAAAAAGGTGTAAAAAAAAAAGAAACACGGACTAGAGAGAACGCGTGTTCGGAGCTTTAATCATCTTAATAATGATAAACTATTGTTGATCTGATCGATCCCTCAGGCTTTGTGTGGGTAGAGACGGATCGGGAGGCCTTTGGCTGGCATCGGCATGGGATTGACGATGATCTTCTCATCAGGCAGCACCTTCTCCCACCTGAACCGCTTGACGAGGTTGTGCATGAACACCAGTATCTCCAGCCGGGCGTACTCCTTGCCGGGGCACATCCTCGGCCCTCCTCCGAACGGCACGAACGTGTACGGCGCTGGCCCTTTGCCGTCGAACCTCGAGGGATCGAACTTCTCCGGGTCTGGGAAGTATTCTGGGCTCCTGTGCGTCGAGTGAGCGCTCCAATACAACTGCACCGCCCACCCCATGTATTACCAAATAGTTAAGGACTGGGGACACAGTTGACAATTCATCCAAGTCAGGCGCACCCATCTTTTGTTGTCTTTCTTTTTTAAGAGATAAAGGAAGAAATTCATGCACTTTTCGGATTTGCGGAACCTGATTTGAGTTATATGTACCTTCCAGCCTCTGGGAATGGAGAAGCCGTTGAACATGAAATCGGTTAGGGCTTCCCTGAAAGCACCCTGCAGTGGAGAGGCAAGCCTCAGCACCTCACACGCCACGTTCCATGAGTACTTCATCTTCTGGAGGTCGTCCCAGTTCAGCAGTTCTCCCGGTGCCTTCGCTTTTGCGATCTCCATTTGCTCTGTCAGATCGAAAGTCAGTCGACATCTGTTTATACATACATGGAGATGGACTGTATAGATTTGGGAACGAAACTCCGAGATGGATGAGTCTGTACCTTCGTAGACACCCTGGTATATGTGAGGGAGCTCGGTGAGGTACTTGACAATGAAAGTGCACGCGGCGCTGGCTGTGTCATGGCCACCGATCAGCAGCCCGAGGATCTTATCGGCGATGTCGAGCTCGTTCATGTGCTTCCCATCCTCGTCCGTGGCCAGCAGCATGTAGGAGAGGATGTCCTGGGTGGGTGATGCTTTCCCTTCGGCAAGGTCGATCTTCCTCTGATTGATGATCGCCCGGAGCTCCTTCCGGATGAAGTTGGATGCGTGCTTGGCCTTGTTGAGGGGCGTCCCGGGGAGATCGATGGGGATGGAGAAGATCCCGGAGGCGATGGCGTTGAAGGGGTCAGCGAACTTGGCCACGTGGTCCGGGTCCTCGACGCTGACGAACAGCCGGCAGGCCAGCCAGAAGGTGAACCTCTTAGCCAGGGGGAACACCACAACCTCATCCTTGTTCTCCCAGCCCATTTTGAAGTGCCTCTGTGCGATGTGGTCCATGATCCCGATGTACCTGTTACATTAGATGGGTGATTCCATTTTCTGATATACTGCCACTACTGCTGCTGCTGCTGCTGCTAACTTTCTTTTTACTAATTAAAAAACATAATAATATCCACGAAAAACCTCTGGAGAGCCTCGGGTTTAAGGAAGTTGGGGAGCATCTTCCTCATCTTCTTCGCCTCCTCCTTGGAGGATGTCTGGAGGGACGAGGGGAACACCTTGTTGATGGAGTCGGGCCACCACGCCGTCACAAGCTTGTTCTCGTTCGAGAAGAGGAACTTGTTGCCGGCAGCGCCGCAGAAGATGGCGGTGGGCTCAGCGAGGATTGAGGTCTTGAAGAGCTCGGAGGAGTACTTGGACATGCGCTCGAAGAAGAACCTCTCAGGGTGGCCGTTCCAGCCATTGCTGAGGAACTCGAGGGTCTCGCCAAGGAACGGGGGCCCAAATCGGCCCGGGGGAAGGTTGCTGCCCCTGAAGTGGGAGAGGTGCTTGTAGAAGACGAAGAAGAGGGAGAGTGTGATGGACGAGACGAAGAGGAGGAGGAGGGAGGCGTAGTAGTGCTCCATGGTTGATGCCTGACCGTGTCCTGAGATCCCGAGCCGAGCTCTCTCTTTATATGGAAACGTATAGTTATATGTCATATCATATGAGTAAATACTGTTTACCGACTACCGGTAAGAGTTGACTGTTATTATTGATTGCCAATAGTTTAGAGCAACAAAAAAAAAAAAAGTATTTGTTACATATTTACTTACCCGGTATGAATGCGTAGGAATCCGTCGGAACTGATCTAAGAGTCAATTGTGACTGACAATTATACCCATGCGCAACGTAAACGACGAACCTCTCCGTTTATGTAGGATGAGGGTGATCTGGTCTTTTCCGCAGGGACGTAGACCCGTGGAACCGGGGAGGTGTGTGTGGAGTCAAAAAGGTTCAGCTCCCTGCGATACTACGTTGTTTGTAAAGTCGCCTATATTCGTATACTTATTTCAGCTTGTCGCCCCACTAGTGAGGACCGTGTCTAGTGCACTTATTTTTTTGTAATTACCTTGCTAAATAATTTCTACAATAATACTATCTTTAATTTAATAATTAAAATATTTTAAGTTATATTCTTATTATAAAATCTTACATATATCTTTATTTTCACTTATAATATCCCTTTTTAAACTTATTAGTAATAAAAAATAGTCCATTAAAAATAAAAAAATTGGGCTGATAATAATTTTAACATCATTATTTTTAAAATTTTCTCATAATATCTATTACCCAAGATACAATAAAAAAATATGAAAATAATTTATCTCAATAAAAATATAAAAATACGGAATAATTGATAAAAACTAACCTGTAAACCTTCCAATTTCCCACCAAGAAATTCTATTACGCCACCCCTTTCTTTTGTAAGAATAATTTGAGCTTGCCAAAAAAAGTTGCTGAATGGCCCAGAAAAAAAGAATGTATGTTATAACTTCTTTTTTAAAAGAAATCAATAATTAAAGTTG
>CXYZ01004574.1:876797-917779 GCA_900006705.1 Sonneratia caseolaris | reverse complement strand
GCTCTAAAGAAAACACTTCACCTTAAAATTTTTAAAAAATAATTTCTTGTATTTTTCCACAGAAAAATGGATTTGAAAAAAAGGAAGAAAAAAGTGAAAATGGATTTTTTTAAAAAAAGAAAAAAAAAGGAAAGGAAAAATATACATAATGAAATACAATAAAATGGAATATGAGTTTACAATTTGCTGGAAAAACAGGATATAATTCCTCAAGTAGCTAGTGCCAGTACCTCGCCATCGTCCAGCACCATAGGGAGCTTGGCGCAGCATGGGTGGAGGTCGAACCCGCAGGCCCGGCAGTGGTAGACGAACCCACTCACATCCTTCTCGCAGGCGTTGCAGTACCTTGGGACGTCCCCCGGCGGCCTCGAGAGGAACTGGAACGAGCACTTGGTGTAGAACGGGTGTGCGATCGTAGGGTTCGGGATGGCGCAGTGCACGTGGAGGTCGAAGTCGCAGGTGGCGCACCTGTAGCGGGAGCCGATCCCGGCCTCCTTGCAGCCGTCGCACTTGAACGGGAACTCAGTGTGCCCGAGCCAGAGCCGGTGCCCGGGGTGGCTGAAGTGGGAAATCTCGGTGTACTTCATGGTTCGGCCGGCCTGCTTAGGGGCTCTTTGATAGACCTATTGCCCGCAGTATAATTTATGGACATAGGGAGGGAGATTTTTGACGCTTACGCTTCTTGTGTGCTTAAAGTGATGGACGTGAATCAATTCCCTAGCAATTGATTGAGGTTCTATGCCTCTATTTGAGATTCTAAGTAACCTCAACAGGGTTTAATAACTATGGTCAAGTAGCAAAAATTCTCCGTATTCAAGAAAAAAAAAATGGGCATATCACCAACATCTAGTCTGAGTAATATCGTTATATTAAAGAAATATTATACGTAGAGGCAAGTTTTGCATACAATATGGTTTCTTAACATTGTGGGTGGTGTAAGTAAAGATGCGATGAGATCGGTCGTAAAAAATTGGTATGATCTAGCGATTTTATGTGTTTCATATGCGATGACACAGCCAACCTGACTATTAAGTTTTAATGATCGTAATATCATATTATAATGAACTTTATAATAAAATGTTGTATCTCTTTCGATTTAGAGCATGTTTACACGAATATATGGGTATAAATCTAGATACCAATTCTCCCTCGTTGAGTCGAGTCAACTTGAATCTCGATCGATAGAATTTTATCAATTTTCTTTCTGTATGTCAGACAGTGAGGGCGGATGGATAAAGGGAGATAGGATTATCTCAGAAGGGAATTATACTCGGGAGTGGAGGCCTGATGGATGCTGGTCGATTAAGTTCGATGTGCCTGAGAATCGCAACATCACGAGTACAGAAAGCCCAAAGAAGAATACATGGGTGGGGAAGGGCATATTTGTGGCATGTCCCACATCCCATATTCGATTTCATGACTAGGGAGAGGCTTTTTTCCCCTGGATAATCTTCGATTTCCATATACAATTATATCGATTTATATGATACTGCATGGCTTATACAGGTCCTCGCTTGAAACGAGAAAGTCCCAAATTCGAATGCTTAATGGCGTGAAGTTAGAAGAATCTTCATCCGGCACGAAGATTTTTTTTTTGTTTTATAGTTAAACCGCTTTATCATCGAGGATTATGGCTCAGGTTAGGATTAGAAAAAGAATCCACAGTGAGGAATCAGATTCACCGACCCCTTTCTTCCACTTTGGCAAGCACACAATCAATGGGTCCAAAAGATTGGGTTTGTCGATTTTACGTGCAATGTCGTAATTTACACACCCAAGTCGGAATCCTCCAGATTGATTGCCATTTTGACCCGTCAATCACACATCTACTTTCGCAGCAGTTCCTTCTTTGTTTCCTTCCTTCTTTCTATTTTAAAGTTATTCGAGAAAGAGACAAAACCAGCTGAAGGGAAGAACACGATCCTGTTCACTCAATGTACTGTTGATCAATCAGCATATATTCGAGGCATGACGTCCTCCACCTCGTTGCAGGGAGAATTTTAACTTTGGGATTTAATTTAGGTTAATGGAAATATCTTCTCGCTCAAACTTGTTAATATGCCACCGAAGAACTCATTTACATCGATCTTACTTACTTTCAAGTATCAATAAGTTATCTACTTTAATTTTGTAGTAATTTAAGCTAATATATAGAAAATTTTCAATTCTTTTTATGAACAGTAAACTCTCATCTTAAGCCTTATCATCGTCATGTGTGCTTTCAATATCATGGTAAATCACTTTTATGTCATCTGAATCTTTGTGCGTATATGTATGCATTATATATATTAAAATTTATATATTTGAAGGTCAATGAAGTACAGTAAGAGCAACTGAAATGCAAATTTGGCACTCATAAAATCATAGGGAATAAAGGTAATTTAATTTTTTTTTGGTGTGCACGACTACATGATATCTATAAGTTTAATTGATCTTAACTAATATAGGCGCAAGCATTATCGACTGTTTAAGGAGGGTTATAGTAAATGTGTTGTATCTCGCTAATTTTTTAATTATATATATCTAATTTTTTAATATATAAAATTCTTAATTTTATCAACTTACTAATATATAACTTAATATATGGCTATATAGATAGATAATATTGACCTGTGTCATGACACGTCAACAACTTCTTTTCCATATCAACAAACTTTTTTTGGTGTCAGTAAGACACATAAATTACTCGTTATCATATCATTATGATACATTAATCGGTAAATTATTAAAATTATTATTTAAATATATTATAATTTAAGTATAAAAAACTGATAAATATATATTATATTCACTATAATCTTCCCATTTTTTTTGTACAAACTTTTTTTTCTTTTACAAGATTTAAAAATTTTCACTTGCTCAGTCATACATGTGGCGATATCTCCTATCTGAGGACTGTGTATGTGGGAAGCCGATCTTACAATGGTAGATCCAATTAAAGCAATTACAATCATGAGCCACCCATGAAAAAGTAAATGAGCAATACATAGCTATATGTTGGTAATACTTAGGAACAACAAGCAACTTGGCATGTTCATGGGAGGCCGAGGTACTCGTGTTTGCCATTGCAGGCGGTCCGGTGAAGATCCGATAACGTTGCCTCTTCATCCACGGAGGGACCACCATCGATGGTTCACTTCAGCAAATCAAAGACCCTCATCGTGGCCCGACTCACGATCCTAACTATAAGTGGGCCACTAATAGTTTTACTAATCGAATGGTGGACATCTGTTGGAAACATCTGTGTCCCGAACGTTCTGGTGGGTCATCATTCGGAACTGGAAGCCACTCGGCCGGGTGCCTTTTTTCCTGTGGGGAGTCTGCCGAAAGCTGCCCACAGGTCGACGGCCAACTCCCCCGACCCTTCTAGAAAATTATTTTCTTGCCAACTACCAAGTGCGAAGAAATAATTTGTCCTTTCTCGATATTATTTATGAATAAAATGGAGAAATGGGTCCTCAGAAAAATACAAAAGAAATATAAGAGGGCGAAGTGGACGGCTGATATTGCCATTTATGGGAGTTTTCCATAGCTCCCATGGACACCACCCCCCATTAAGTTTCTCTATAGCTCTAGCTTATGTTTTGGTTCGGGACATAAGACCAATTTCTTGTGTATTCGTGAAAACTTTATTATGGAATTAGAGCAAATCATTGCATCGGCTCTTAATCCATCATGTTTGAATATAAGTTTATGGTTAAATTGAAAACCCAAGCGCGAAAGACAAACTCGCCTGGTGGTCCACTTTGCAGAAGTGGAAGTCCATCCTGCTGCATGCGGAGGCTACATTGCCCGTATGAGATTGAATGTTGATATATGAAAATGACTCCGCACACACCAAGAAAAAAGACTAAAAAAATCAAAGGCCACATATCATATGATAGATTCGCTTGTTCAATAACTTAAGCAATTTTGTAATTGAATATGTGTATGGCCTCTTAAAATGGCTATCATTTCATCTTGGTTTTATGGTGTCCAGCTGTCCCCTCCTACCTCCACACCTCAAATCTTCTTCTATGTATAGATGAGAAATAAAAATAACAGTAATATCATATCTACTATTTCGTTTTTGAACAATTAAACTAACTCTATCGTCGATCATATATGAAAATTAAGTATATTAACATAATTAATATTATTTATGGTTTAAGATTAAGAGATTTTAAATTTAATTTTTTATCTTGAATTCTTGATGGGCATATACTTCCACGAAACAAACCCTAAATCCCACTATAGTAGTGGTGTGTCAACATCAACACGGTTTTGCCCTCCTATATATGCACCTAGGAATCCTCGTTTCATTCCTTAGAACATTCCGCAAAATCATTTCNATATATGCACCTAGGAATCCTCGTTTCATTCCTCAGAACATTCCACAAAATCATTTACTACAGCTTGTCCTTCTTCAGTTGCCCTCTTCCATCAGTGCGTCAACTTCTTCATCACTTTCTGTGTACAATTAACCACAGAAATGGTCGCAGTACTGGTTATGGCCATCCTAGTGAGCTCCACAGTCGCCATGGACGCCGGCGACTTCACCCAGGAAGTCGACATCACGTGGGGAGATGGCCGTGCAAAGATCCTGAACGGCGGCCGGCTTCTCACTCTCTCACTTGACCAGGCCTCCGGGTCCGGGTTCCAGTCCAAGAACGAGTACCTGTATGGCAAGTTCGATATGCAGATCAAGCTCGTTCCTGGCAACTCAGCTGGCACCGTGGTTGCCTACTACGTAAGTAATTCACCCATCGCACACATAAAACATTCAGTTCCATCGAGCATATGGATTTATAAGAACTTGCTTTACGTGGCTAACGTCCTAATTAATGCGTCAATGGGGATGTGTACTGCAGTTGCACTCGCAGGGATCGTCCTGGGACGAGATAGACTTCGAGTTCTTGGGGAACTTGAGCGGCGATCCTTACGTTCTCCACACGAATGTCTTCACCCAAGGGCAAGGCAACAGGGAGCAGCAGTTCTATCTGTGGTTCGACCCGACTGTCAACTTCCACACGTACTCTGTGCTCTGGAATCCATCCCACGTCGTGTAAGTGTCCGGTTTCCGTTCAATATCAGGCTGGTTTTTGTCTTTTTTCCCTTCAGAATAGAAGCAAAGTGCAAGTTCATGATGTTATTGATCGTCCTTTGTCAGAAACTCGATGTTGTTGATCGTTGTGTTGCTTGTTTCGTGTACCAGTATATATGTGGACGGAGTGCCGATAAGGGAGTTCAAGAACCTGGAAGGAGCGGGGGTGCCGTACCCAAAGAGCCAGCCGATGAGAGTGTGCTCGAGCGTATGGAACGCGGACGACTGGGCCACGAGAGGCGGGCTCGTGAAGACCGACTGGAGCCTCGCACCCTTCACCGCCTCCTTCATGAGCTTCAACGCCAAGAGCGCCTGCACCTGGCTCGGGGGAGCCTCGTCCTGCAGTGGCTCTAATGGCACCGCCACTCCGTGGCTGACCCAGCAGGAGCTCGACGGGGCGGCCCAGAGCAGGATGAAGGCCGTGCAGGGAAAGTACATGATTTACAATTACTGCCAGGATTCGAAGAGGTTCCCGCAGGGCCTCCCGCTAGAGTGCTCCCTGACCGCCAAGCCCTAGGATGCCAGTTCAATTACCTATCAATGAACTACTTTCGGAAGAGCAATTACACACACATGTAAAATTCTTTCGCAGGAAATATTTATAGAGAAAAATAAATATTATCTTATTATTTTAGGTATGAATTAAGTTCATCCAATAAAAAATAAATTTCTTCCAAAAATATATTTTTTTAATTTATAAAACTTGAAAAGTACGATTCAAATTGGATAATCTAAAAAACATATATGTTGAAATCACCTGAAGTGAAAATTGCATTGTCATAGTCATTTTTTTAAGTAACATTCTTATATTAATATTGTAACAGCGAATTTTTGAGGATATTATAGATTTTTTAATATTACATTTTAAAAGTTTAATTTTGACTGAGCAAGTTTTAAATTTTATATTTCATAACTGAAATTTTCACACCACAATTTATGTGTCCTAAATGTATCAGATTATTAAATAGATGATAACGATATTAAATTTTACTAACATAATACAATGATATAATGTAATGGTTATAGTTAATGTGACAGCAATATATTATATTAATTTTATATTAAAATAATCACACGATAATTGACGTCAATCTCAATCTCCATACCTATGGGGCCGGCCGAGCGGCCTACTAACAATTTCGTGCCCGGCCAGACCGGTCTTTTGAGGGTAGATCAGCCGGTTAACCACGGTCCGATTTACCACCCCTATCCACTGTGCAGAGGTGGCCGTTGTCTTCGTCCGCCTCCGCTGCTCTGCTCTCTCGATCCCTTTCGATCTCCATTTTATCTGTTGACAGGCTCGTTCAATTCAAGTTTACATGTAAGCACCGATGTGCTTCGCTCATGGGTTTACGTTTGAAGGACCAGTTGGAGGATCTCAGTTTACGTATTTGCTTGCTCGGCGTTACTCGCTGTTCCATAATTGATGTGTAGTTCCGCTATCTGTATCATCATGCAGGTTTCCATGTTAATTGAGATGTTTCTTGTGATGCTGGGAGCCTTCCATGTAACTACACAGGATCTGAGCTGAAGTGCGTTAAGTCTTCTGTGAAGAACATTTCATTTGTTTCATCAAATGCACAGCTTCAGTATTTGATCCTTTGTGGGTGATTCATATGAGATTTGTATCTTGACCAGAAGTTCTTAGCAGGAGATAAATTTGTAAATTTTCAACTCACTGCAGTTCTGCGGAACGCTGGTACATCATCCGAGGCCGACTACGCCCATCTTGGCCCTTTCCCAATTGCTGGGTAGACTCTTTCATATTGGACTACGGATGCTTATGTATCCAAGCTACTGATTGTGAATGGTGAGTGCTGAAACAGCGAAGCGACAATCCCAGAGAGCAGGAAGGTCGGCTACTATTGAGAACTCGCCTTTGTCTTTCCAGAGATGGGGTAGAAAGTATCCGTTTGTGAGACATGGGCTCCCTACGATTTCTCTTACGGTTCTTGGCTCAGTTTGTCTGAGCCATCTCTTGCGAGGCAGGTTAGATACTGCCCTGTAGCTATAACCATGACTCTCTATGAAACTGATGCTGTAAGAGTTAGCTATCACGGGCCTGATGGATCTTAAGCTGTTCTAATAAATTGAGACGCAAGTTGGTTGAGATGCAGGCTTAGATTTTCGGTGGTGTGGTTAGTTTCCATCAGAAGCAATTTCTACTCGGTTCTCAAGCAGAATCTGTATTATATGACACCCGTTGTCACCAATATGGATATCTATCATACAAAACTATTGATTTGGCTGCCATGAGTTTAAAGCTTTGTGGATAGATGATGATAGTTGAGCTTCAATGGGCACCTTTTCCACTTCTCAAGGCGCTTGCTATCCTTGATTCATAGAGACGAAGTAATCAATCATTCTGTTGATTCAAAACATGAGTCCAAGAGGCTCAAGGCAGAGCATAATCTGTTCATTCTTCTCGCAATCCAATGTTTTTTTTGGGGGTAGAATTAGGACTTCAAACTCGTAATCTTCTTGCATTTATGGTGATTAGTGTCGTCTGTGGTATCTCTCTCTTTTCTATTGTCATCTCAAGCTTCTGGTGTCTAGACGGTTGTTCAGTCTCAGTGATGCATCACTGAATGATGTGGCCTTTTTATCTCAGCAAGGATATTGCAAAGGTCAAGGACGACCAGGAGTGGGAGATCATCGAGTAAAGAAAAGCCCTGTCAAGAACGGGACCTATAGAAGCATATAAGCTGAAAAAGATATCTTTGGAGGAGGAGCTCAAGGTTGTGTCACCTCTTTGCTACAGTCACTAGTACAATCCATGGAGCTAACTCAATCTCAG
Organism: Sonneratia caseolaris; assembly: GCA_900006705.1. NCBI lineage: Eukaryota > Viridiplantae > Streptophyta > Magnoliopsida > Myrtales > Lythraceae > Sonneratia > Sonneratia caseolaris. Next base: position 909,899 of record CXYZ01004574.1, on the reverse strand, counting down.
CGTACGAATTCTGTGATTCTGAATGCATTTCCAACCACAGGCTTTACGAGCTAAGGTCAACATAAACAACTACCAGTACAAAGAGGACTCCAAGGCCAAGTGAAGGCAAATGAGGGTATCATCGAGTTCCAAGGTTCAGTCTTCCATCTACCTGTTTTCTTCCCATTTGAATCCATCCCTGTTTTTGTACTGAAGTAGGTCTCTATAGGAGCTGATGACACTGACTCTCTCTATGGGTCTGTAATGATCCGAAAGATCTTATTAAAAGTGTGCTATCTATTCGATGTTAGCCACAACATCCTCCTCGACAAGATGAATCAACAACAGTTCATACTATGGGACTTACTGAACTCAGAGATGGAACGAGCATTGTTCATTTTATAGAGTATAGATTAATGAATTGATGCTGCTAAGGACAGAGTCAACTTGAGAAAACAAATTAATAGAATAACTATTGACTAGTGAACCAGTTGATGAAACGCAGTTAGAGGAGCATTGTAATGAATTGCAGAAAAGTGAAGATCTGATCAAAGTTCTAACCGGAATGTTCAATGGTGGAATGAACCCACAGGCTAGGTGCCACCGATCTTCACGGTTAACACAGTTCATCTCGTGGGGTTCCTTATCATCCTCTGCAGGACTACCGTCCTCGCCTGCCTCACATCCCGGCCGCACACATCTGCCTGCACTTGCAGCTCATCCACCTTCTTCCCAAACACACTAAGCTTCTTCCCAATATCTTCCACCATCAACCTCACGGCTCCTCCTCCCCCTTCCTCCTCATTCCCTTGCGTGGCGAGCTCAGCAGTCTTCATCAGGGACTCGATCTCGATCTCAAGGCGGTCGACCAGAGCTCTTATGCCTTCCAGGTCCTTGATTGCCACGTTTGTGCTGACTTGCATCGAAGTCACGACTTCCTTCTGACCCTTAACTGAATTCTCATACTTCTTCCACAGCTGGTCGACCAGCTTCCCCATTGACCCTGCGGGGACGGCCGCTGCAAGGGCTGCCGCCACAGTAGGAGTAGCTACTGCTGCCGCCACCACTGAGCAAATCAAAAGTGCAGTAAATGTCACCATGAAGATCATGCTAGAGACCTTCCTCCATGTCCGGATATACCTGTAGTCAACAAAGAGATGACTTTTCATTCCATGTAGCAATTAAGAATGCAAGTACCACTTATTTCAGTTCATTTCTCTCTGATCGAACTCCATACGGCCGGCACATGAGCCGATATGCTACACAACATATTGAACATGTCGATTGGAATGTCAATTGACAACTACATTTTCTTATCATCGAATGAATCCAAGATCGACTGGAAAATGAATCCTCAAAAAGTTGAGTTCAATTATTTCCTATTGAATGCTTTGAGGCAAAGCACATCAATTTTTGTCCGACTGCTCCGATGCAATCCATAGATTTTTAGGTAAATTCTTATAAGCTTTTGGCTCTAAAAGACAGATAGCATGACCATAATCATGCCGGGTGATATTGACTTTCAAATGATACGAGACTGATAAATCTGTATTGTTATTAATGACCTGAGCTTTTTGTCGAGCTTTTTCCTTCGAATCTGCAATTTCTGGAGCATCAGAACCTGCTGCCTGTAAACGGACTGGAAGATCACGAAGAAGTCCTCAGTGAACGGGTCACCGGCGGCCTTGAAGTGCCTTAAGTCCTCGAGCGTCCTCATGTATCTGCCGCTGCCGGTCTGTCCGCATTCTATTTCATCCTCTTCTTCAAAGTGCCGCAGTGCGACATGGATCAGCAGCTGGGCGTCGCGAGCACGTTTCAAGCACTTGTTCAGTGCGGAGCAGAAGTCTAGTGTCTGCAGGCTGCTCTCGAGGTAGTCCTCGACGAGGTTGAAGAGCTCCTGGTTCTTCCATATGTCTTTCTTGCACTCCAAGATTACTTTCACCACCTGAAACAGCATAACTGATCCTCTTAATCAATCCACAACAAGATGAACAGCTAGAGTAAATATGTATAAGCTGACGAAACTTCTGGTCGTTCCCTCAGATGACCGCCCCACACCTGCTGGTTCATGTCAAGGAGGCACCCAGTGACCTCCTTGAAGGACTCGAACGAGAGAGCCTGGACCTCGACACCTTCAGCGAGGGTGCTGATAACGTGGCTCATCCTGGCATGGAGGTCCGCATCGAAGGAGCGCAGATCACCATCTTCATGACAGGCAGCCTCGTACGATGTGAGCTCCTCAGTGTTGTATTTCACTTTCATATCCAGACCGATGTCGTGGAGGGACCCCTCTGAGACGCTTCTGCTGCTACTATTCCCCATGGAATGTGCAGAGCTTTCTACGAGCGAAGACGAGAGATTCAAGCTGGAAAATGGGAGGAGATGCAGGTCGATCGAGAAGGTTATCGGTGTAAAGCCTGAGGAATAGGAGAGAAGCTTTGAAGAGAAATGAAACCGTTAATGGCCAGGGAATGAGATGTTGGGCTTTTAGAGAGATTTGCTGGGGAAGCTTGCACGCAATTCTTGGAAAAGATTGATAATTTGGAGATGGCGGGAAGCAAAGCAATTGGCTCTCGATCTCGATAAAGGGGTTCTGGGCAAGTGACACGCGTCCTCTTTTACCGTCTCCCACGCGGAAACATTAACAGACTGTCGACGAGGAATTTCCATGGCCGAGCTTGGGAAGCTTCAGCGCCAAGGCTTGACTTAATTCGATTCGGTCAATATCCGGAATAGCAGAAGACTAGCGGGGTCCTATCGACGTCGGGATTGAGCTCGGTTTATGGAAAATTTACTCGAGAAACTCGAACACTAGAAATTCCCCGGCTCGAGCGATCCGATGGCGCTGGCATGGGGAACAGGGATCATAATATGTTGATCCAGTAACCTGAAGGAGTAAATTGAGGTAAAAAGAAACGTTGAGGGGGTAAATTAGAAAATTTAGAACTAGGGTTTGACCCTTTCGAAAATTTCAAACTCTACCGACCCGAAATTCAAGTCAGACGAAGGGTTTTGCACTATACGAGGTCGCAGCTGAGCCGACGCTTGCCACAGAGAAGGCGAGGCTGAGATGGAGACGGCGGAAGAGCAGAGCAAGAGGGAAAAGAGAGACCTCGGACCCTCCACGGTTCTGGATTACCTTAATCCTCACTACTGGTACGAGTGAGACGATCCTTATCAGCTTGCTGTCTTCTGCTTTCGGAGTTCTGCCTGTATAAAAATGCAGCGTTTAGATGCTGTCTGGTTCTGTTGTAGGGACGAGAGGTTCTCCAGGGAGGAGCACTATGAATGGTTCAAAGATTACTCCCATTTTCGTCATCTCATACAGCAACATCTTAAACCCATTTCTAAGGTTTTTTTTTTCCTTTTTTGGTTGAATTTCTTCTGGATTTCGTTGGGTACATTTCTCTTTTTGGGGGTAAGTTGCTTGCTTATTTAGTTAGTTTGAACATGGGAATAGGAGCTTCTCTCCAAAACCATGAATTTCTCAAGGAAAACTCGCAGTATGGGAAATTGCTTATCGCGATGCATCGGAACCTCCAAGAATATAAATTTGAAGCCTTTTTGAAGATTCTGTGGTGTTTTTATGATTTACAGAACGTTATGGCATTTTAAAATTATACTGATCAGCATGGGGATTGGGATGAAGTAGGAATTTACTGCTCTTAATTCCAAAAGTTCTGTTCAGTTGACTTGCGCATCACACTTGTGTTTTTTGATCATCTTTTCCCCCACATTTGATGCTGTCGCTTATTATAGACAGATGTTCTGTATTTCTTATTGAACTTCGTTGAAAATACTTTGTGAAGGTGTTGGAGCTTGGCTGTGGGAACTCTCAGTTATCTGAGGATTTATACAGAGATGGAATTTCAAATATAACCTGCATTGATCTATCAGCGGTAGCAGTGGAAAAAATGCAGAAACGATTGCTTTCAAAGGGATATAGAGGTGCGAGTAGTTTCATTTTGTATGAAATCCTTAAGTTTCAGCATGCACATTTGACCAACTAGCTCAAACAAAGATCATTATGTTATCTATGTTATGGTTGCTTTCTCTTCTCTTGTTGACTGTCAGTCTGGCTAAGATAATTTTTATAATAAAAGAGGAAATTGGATATCCCTCCTGGTTTAGTGGAAGAATATAGAATACTTGGTCGATGTTTCTATCAAAATGGTGGTCAGTATGTGGGCAATTGCTTTTCTCAATTTCACAGGTTTCTGTTGATACATCATTCTATAGAAAGGAATTAACTCGTCTTTTCTCATTATCTTGGCAAGTAAAACTAGAAAACTGAGATGCTTGCCACAGCAATATTCACATTTATATTGTTTTCTGAGGTAGGGAAAGTTCATTGTGATTGGAAAATTCATGATTTTTATACTCGGGTTTGAAATGAGAAAGGCAAATACATCTTTTTGAATTATCTTGTGGGAAGAATCATGATATTTATGCTTTAATTTGAAATGAAAAAGGGCAAACATCTTTCAGAGTCATCTTATGGTTAACAGAGAGATTGTCGATTTTAATTGCAAAATTGTTTATAGTTTTCTTCTGCTGCCTTGATCATCAGAAATAAAAGTGCTGGAAGCTGACATGCTAGATCTGCCCTTTACCAATGAGCTTTTCAATGTTGTTATTGAGAAAGGGACTATGGTAAATGTGTATACTACCATCACAAAGATTGTTCGCATTTCAATATTTGTTTTGCTGCAACTATGTATCATTTGTAATCACACTATGGATTTCACACAACTGCAATTCGTTTCATTTATTGGGTTGAAGGATGCGTTATTCGTGGACAGCGGGGATCCATGGAATCCTAACCCTGAAACAGCCTCTAGGGTCATGACTATGCTTCAGCAAGTTCACAGGGTCCTGAAACCTGATGGGATTTTCATTTCAGTTGCTTTTGGACAGGTAAAGAGCTAAACAAACAATTCTATTCCCCAGAACATTCACATGGGCTATCTTGCTGTTAACTTACAACATCATTCAACTTCAGCCCCATTTCAGGCGCCAATTCTTTGATGCCCAAGAGTTTACATGGTCGGTTGAGTGGAGCACTTTTGGGGATGGATTCCACTATTTTGTCTATGTCTTGAAGAAGGTCACTCCTAGACAGAGGACTTGAGTGAATTTCACTGTCATATGAATATTCCTTTCACGAACCTATAACCTAATTGATGTTTGTCCTGTTTCATTCGCAGGGAAGGAAATCATTGGAGAGTGGTGGGGTTAGTGAGAAAGTAGAGACACCATCTATGAACCTATTTCATGAAGAACTGGAGGGTGAAGACTATCTTTTTCGAACCAACATTGACGAATTGAACCATTAGGGATTGTTTAGAGTTTCTCCCTTTTATCCCGTTTTGCTGCTTTATGCCTTGATGACAACAGGAGATCACATCTCAGAACTTCTCAAAATCGAGTCATTTGCTGGTTGTGGTTTCAATATGTACACTTGCTTACCTTATCCCATAGACACTGCATTTTAGTAACCGTGAAAACTTGGGAGTGTCATTGTCATTGTAACTGAGTTGTTTTCTCTTGACATGATTTGTCAGTCAAAGAAAATTTTCTATTTCCGTAGTCTCCGTCATATTTCTGGTCGAGATTCGAGATCTCGGTCTGTGTGTCTGACAGTAGACATTTTGAGCCTCACATACACCGAGAATGACCCGAAATTGCTTGCCTTATGATGAAGGCAGAAACGAGATCTTGGACTCAGGCATGGGTTTTGTCCAACATGAACAGAGCCTTGAATCTTCTTGCGATGATGAATGCTGAGGCTGACATGTTTGACAGGCGTGGCCTTAGCCTCAGCCTTAGATCGACAAGAACGGCAAGTTTTCCTTCAACCTGAGGAATACCGGGTTACTTAAAAAAAGCTCTTCTTGTATTTTTTTTAATTTTATAAATAAAAAGAATTTATAGTATTTATGATCTTATAATTTAAAAAGAAAAATCAAACTAGATCAGCCCAAAAGGACTGGATTTTTTAGAGCCATTTTTAAAATTCGGGTAGCCTTTTAAGTCTTACAAAAACCAGAATGAGAAGGTTGGGCTTTAACAAAATAAAAATGGTAGGTTCAATCCATTCGACTTTTGTTTTTATACTTGATAATTTATTTATTTTATCAATATAATTCGACTTTTGTTTTTATACTTGATAATTTATTTATTTTATCAATATAAACCTCAAAAGAATTTTATCAATAAATTAATGCACTTAAATATATTTGTACATCAACAATTATCTAATACTCTTTGATTTCTTGTTTTTATATAATATAAAGAAGAGCTATCGATTAGTTTAATAAAAACGTTGGGATCCGAAAAAACCACCAAAAAAGACTGACCAACATGGTTGCAGGTGGGTGGTTCTTCAATCCCTCTAAATGGTTTTTGTTCGGTTTTTTCCCCCTAAACAAACCGGATCGAGGGCCCAAATAAGTTCGATGAAAAATAGCCTAACTCGGGCATTTTTGCACCCTCTAATCATCACCACTGCTATGTTCTTTACCAAAAAATATAATTTTTAAAATTGGACAGACCGAAAATTAGTTAATGTATGGGTTTATATGTTTGATCGGGGTTCAATAGGTAAAATCGTATATTTAATAAATAGTATTAATGATATAATATTATCAATAAATTAACATAATACCATAACCTAACATTTATTTACAACAAAAAAATCTTTAATATAATAAGTATATTAACCCCAAGTTGAATATAAAATATAAATATAAATTTCCATCGGTTCAATTAGATTTGTCCATCCGATTAGAAACCGATAGATTCAATTGAAGCGGGTCGTATTTACAATATAATTTAATTAGTTCTAAAATTCGGACCAGGTCAATAGTGGGCATAAAAACTATGCCAAAAAGAACCCCCACAAAAATGAGAAACGTGACATTAAATTATCCGAGTTGCTTTAGGCCGGTAGAAATAATTTATGAGTCCGATGGCTATGTCGCCCAATGGGCAGATTAGGGCTGAACTTTGACTGTGTAAGACCGGTTGTGTTCCAGTATGGTATATGGTTTTATGTTAAAGAGAGAGAGAGAGAGAATATTAATCGAATATTGGAGTCGATGTTATGGATAGAGTAATTTATTTGACGATTAATTTAATCAATATTGGGGGGGAAAAAAGGGGAAACTTTTTCTAAGTTTAGTCTGTTGCCTCTTCTTACGCTGTTCATACTTCGTCCGTAAGCGGTGAGCGTCAGTCTCATCGCCGGCGCTCGGATCACACCCTCCCACAAAATCTCTGCTTTCTCCGCATCTTCTCTGTACCCTTCGTCTTCTCCCTGCTGTCCCTCCCTGTCGCTCGCTCGATCGTGGATAGGCTCGTGGATTCAATTCGATAAGACATCGCGTCCCCGTTGGCGCGGGATACACAGAGACCCACGAGCAACCGTTTGATCGAGCCGAGTGCTTCCCGATCGCCATGGACGGTGGCCTCAGCTGCGAAGAAGGCTACTACAGCTCCGACCGTGAGTCGCTCGACGGACTCGAGAACGAGGAATCTGGCCCCAATTGGGCGTCATCCAAGGGACCCTCTACTAGGGTAATATGGGATTCTTGTGGGATTAGTTTTCTGTTACTTTCGGACAGGGAATCTCGTCTGGATTTGTCGGTGCCCTTCAATGTTGGCGCTGTTTCCTTGTGTTTCTCTCAAGTCATGGAGCTTAGTATTGTCTCGTTCCACTCGTATATCTCAATTCTCGTGATTATGATAAGAGCGTGGGCTCCAGTACTTATGCGTTAGCTGTGTGGTGGTTATGAACGTCCCTAATTGCTGTTCGCATCGTTGTTTACGTTGGGAAGAAATTTTTATCGGTCTTTCAGTTGAGTAAGTTGAAAAAAATCTTAGCTTTGGGCAATGGACCTCGTCAAGATGCTCTTTGCTCAATACGGTTGTAGGGCTTTTCCTTCTATTCTTTGATGATCGATTTCAAGAATGGTACTAACAAATCTTTCTGATGGGGACTCTATCCCTTTTCAGGTTATCACGAAGGAATCACTTTTGGCTGCGCAGGTATTACCGCCTTTTGAATTTCCATCAAGCTTTTGGCTTGTAATCTGTGCACATTTACTCGGTGTCACTGAGAGTTTCTTTTTTTATCACTCTTGTAGAGGGAACATTTGCAGAGAGTGATGGATTTGCTATCGCTTCGAGAACACCATGCCCGAACTCTGCTTATTCACTATAGGTGGGATGTGGATAAGTTGCTTGCTGTTCTTGTTGAGAAGGGGAAACCATGTTTGTTCAGTGATGCGGGCGTTCCTGTGGTTGAGAATGACGGCAAGGATTCTTCTGCCACTTTTTCTTCCACTGTAATGTGTGACATATGCATGGAAGAGGTCTCTGGCGCTGAGGCAACAAGAATGGACTGTGGTCACTGCTTTTGCAATACTTGTAAGCACCTTACCTGCTTGTTTCTGCTCTAAATGTTCCTTTGAATTGGATTGAATTCCATTCTACTGGGATCTTATCTATCAAGGAATGTGATTTGATTCCTGTGACATTTACAGTTGTCTTGTTGTGTCTCGTTTAATCCATCTTATTTGCATGATTAACCACTGATGAATGGGCAGCAGTTGAAATAAATCTGTTTGCAATGATGAAGTAGCTTATTGAGCTTTACCCTTAGAAAAGTTAAAGCATATTCCTATAAGCTTTGCTAATCTGGAATCAGTTATTTATTGTTTGAATTGTGCTGTGGTTTTCTAATTATATGGTATATATCTCTAGGTTGGACTGAGCATTTTGTTGTGAAGATAAACGAAGGGCAAAGTAGGCGGATCCGATGCATGGCTCATAAATGCAATGCGATATGTGATGAATCCATTGTCAGGACTCTTGTCAGTAGAAAGCATCCTGATTTGGCTGAGAAATTTGATAGATTCCTTCTTGAGTCATATATTGAGGATAATAAAATGGTTAGATGGTGCCCGAGTGCTCCCCACTGTGGGAATGCCATACGTGTTGAAGAAGATGAATTTTGTGAGGTAGAATGTTCATGTGGGCTGCAATTCTGTTTCAGTTGCTTGTCAGAAGCACATTCACCATGCTCATGTTTGATGTGGGATCTCTGGAGAAAGAAATGCCGTGATGAATCAGAAACAGTCAACTGGATTACTGTTCATACAAAGCCTTGTCCAAAGTGTCACAAACCTGTTGAAAAGAATGGTGGATGCAACCTAGTGAGCTGCATCTGCGGACAAGCATTTTGGTAATTATTATGATTCCTCTGTTTTCGCTACAAAATATAGTATGCACCATAAATGCCCTTTTTCTCAAGAGAAGATTGATGAAGAGATGTTAGACTTTATCATTATATTTAAGAACCTTTCTAGACACTTTTTAGTAACAAGTGCATATTCATAAATCTCACCAAGGATAAAGGAAAGTAAATAATCTGTTATATCAGATTTGCAATGAGCTGCTATTGGGCATAACTTATGAGGGATCAAATTGACTTGGTTCATCATTTTACCTTCCCTTCCTCCTATAGTGGGCAATATTTTACTAGAGAACTCATCATGTTTTATATGATTGTTACGCAATGTTACTGTTCAAAGTGATGATCAATATCAACATGCATAATTCGATTTCCAAGTGAAGCTGCACATTTTTATTGGAGTTTTAATGTATAGTCATTTCAATACGACATGTTCCCATATACTTTTAATGTAGTTGCAGATTTTGCTGTAAGCATATTCGTCTTTTTGGTTTTAGTTGTAGGTGGTTTCATCTTTCTTTCTTTGGCTTTATCGTCTGATTGCTGGAGTTAAGTTCAATGACCTTATTTTCAGTTTAAATCATATCAAAGGTCTATCAGGTTACAGGAGAACTTTGTTCATTTGGTCAATTTATTTTGAAACGAATTTTGAATTGTTAATTGATTTAATTATAATATTGGGCTAATGTGATGCTATTGCTGCTTTCCTCTCCTTCTTCCTGAAATTATGCTTCTCTAGAGGAAAGAATCAACAATATTTCACCTTTTTCCCTTATTGATGCAGTTGGTTGTGTGGCGGGGCCACTGGACGTGACCACACTTGGTCCACTATTGCTGGTCACAGTTGCGGTCGCTACAAAGAAGACCAAGAGAAAAAGGCTGAGCGCGCAAAACGTGATCTATATCGATACATGCATTATCACAATCGTTATAAGGCTCATTTAGACTCCTTTAAGCTTGAAAATAAACTGAGGGAAACTGTCCAGGAGAAGGTGTCAATTTCAGAAAAGAAGGAATCCACTCTTAGAGATTTCAGTTGGGTAACAAATGGACTGTATAGACTTTTCAGGTCAAGGAGAGTGCTTTTGTATTCATACCCATTTGCATTTTATATGTTTGGGGAGGAGCTGTTCAAGGATGAGATGACAGACGAGGTTAGAGAAATAAAACAACATTTATTTGAGGACCAACAGCAACAGCTCGAGAGCAATGTTGAGAAGCTCTCCAAATTTTTAGAGGAGCCTTTTGATCAATATGATGAGAAAAAGGTTATGGAGATACGAATGCAAGTCATCAATCTTTCTGTTATAACTGATTCACTTTGCAAGAAAATGTAAGTCTTGCTGTTGAAAGTTGTTTGAAGTTTAATAATATACTGTGACTTCCTAACAATTTTAATGATGCAAGCAGGTATGAATGCATTGAAAATGATTTGCTGGGTTCTCTCCAACTTGGTACACACATTATAGCCCCTTATCAGTCGAAGGGTATTGAACGGGCTTCTGAACTTGCTGCTTGTTTGAGTACACAAGTGGATGACTCTGACAAGGTTTTCACATCGGACTTCAGCAAAGCTGGTACAGTTTCCAGTGGACTCTTATTCCCTTATCATGTCGGTATGTATGCCAGTCTTGATGTATGATGCACTTAAAAGCTCATAAATTTATTGCATTTTACTCCTCCAACTCATTAGTTTTTTCTTGCCTAGTCAGATTTTGGGATATGTTTGTAAATTAATGTTTTGGATGTCTGATGTTTCCTTTAATCCCTCCATGGGCTTTCCTCCTACCTAACTGAAATTGTCCATCTGTTTGATGGTCATACTGCCTGTAAGTGCCGTGCCGTTGGAGCTCATTTCCCATTCTTTGCTTTGTGGAAATTGTTTTCCTGTGGTCTATTTTTAGTTTGTCTCCTAATGCATTGCCATCTCGCAGGAGAGCAAGCATTTGGTCTGCTTTTATCGTTTTTTCTTTCTTGTGTCTGATAGATGAATTCTTCTACAATCAAAGAAATGCTTAGCCTGTGAATAATGTTGCTGAATTGCTGCTCCAACTTCTTTTTGTGGATGACGGCAATTTTTGTCTTTTGTGAAATTATCAAGTGGATTTTATAAGTGGAGTAGATGCCTGTCTTACCCTTCAATCAAAGTCTATTCTAAACTATATGAAGCTTTGGTCTTATCTCGAAGCTTCTGTTTATCATCGTGGAAGTCTGTTTCCATCTTTTTCTTTGGTTGGGTTTCTGGTCTATCAACTTTTTGTCTTTTTAACAAATGCCTGGTTTTCTTGATAACTCGTACTTTTACCCCCATCCATTGCATGATCTGGTATCTCATTTTTTATGAGCTGTTTGACATTTGCCACATTGCATCTTAGTTCTAGTTGGAAGATAGGGGCCAGGCTAATAAGAGACTCCTGAATTTATGATTTTCATGCAGAGGGAGTAAACTTTTTCTTTCTATTTGGTGCACCTACTATTTTAACCTCTGACCAAGTATTGTCATACTAAACTAGAAAAGACCATTTTGCTGGCTACTACGTATCCAGTGTAGATATTAGTCAAACATAAATAAACATTTGCTCAAATTTAACTGATATTCTTAGTTTAGATGAGCAAAGTTGTGGCTCCCTTTGTTATGATTGTTTTTCTTCATGTGAAATTATTCATTGTGAACACACATAAAAGGCTTCTGGAAAGCCAATTACTTGATGCCAACGCATGTACATGTGTATACACTATTTAAGCGTACTCCTGCGGCATGATTATTTCATGAAGAGGAAAAGGCCAATTTGCTCTTCAGAATCTTGGCATTGCTTGCACGTTGAAAGCTGCAATCTCAAGGAACAGTGGCGGATTCTGACCGATCTTTCAGATTTTGGGGATGCAGATGAGAGTGGATGCTCTTCAAGGAAGCGGGCTAGGAAGGAGTCTCGGTTGTTCGATTTGAACATGCCAGCTGAAGGTCACTGACAAGTACTGATGGTCTTCGGGATTAATGGAACAGATTGGGGGATTACGGTCTAACTTGAATTGCTGTCTCCACTTGAAGGGATTCTCTTGTATTTCCTCTTTGATTTCTTGCCTTCGTTAATCAGTTATCTAGAGGTAGTCGCACAAAGGGGAACTCGAGAATCTCCAGGTGCTCGACTAGCCACTTCACTATTGAAATCTAGCTCGCTCTGTGCTCACTGCATGGCTGTCTCTTTAAATCTAGTATTTGTACAGAGGAGACCTCCTTTAGATATTCCTGGGCCTTCAGAAATGTAAATCTGCTGGAAGGGGATGCTGAGGGTATCCCTTTTTTGTTGATATATATATATATATATGTTTTATGCACAGTACTCCTTTCCTCCGGAGCTTAAATTCCAGACTGCTGCAACGTATTCGCATGAGACGCTTGTTCTTTCTGCTTCCACGAGACATTCATTGCACTGTTTGGCCCAACATGGGCGAGGATGTCGAGGATCATGAATAGTGTTGTTCCGACTCGTAGGATGGGAACTCATTTCTCCGGACATTGAGACTCGAGTAGCTTCCTGGGAAACGATGATTTTGAGTCTCCTGATTGAGCATTTGACGAGATTTTGGGAAAACTGACGTTCGTCTCCTGAAAAACAAAGTTCAAGATCCTCCCTTAAGTACACAGATTCATCAGAAAAATGAAACATTTTCTTATTGTATTGAGAGGACACGGGAAACCCGAATCACGCGAGAAGAAGCATTTAACGGAGGATTGCAGATATTAAAATGTTTTTTTAAGATTGTTGGCCGTTCAATGACGCGAGAGGTCCTCTGGGTCTCTCTCCGGGCACCTTGTCTTCCATAAGACCGTGGATACTGCCTCCAGCCTTGACCGCCTTTGTTGTAGATCATAGGCTGGAGTTGATCTGCGCACGCACGAGGAATCTCACAAGCTTGAGGCCTCTCCCACCACCGAAACCGAACCTCTATATCCCGAACGGTAAGCTCGCCGGATGCTGAATCCATTCCCATATTGATCTAAGTCGATTGTGCTCAGTAGGATGTAGGGGCAAGCAGCATAAGGGGAGACATCTTAATCTTAGATCTGCTGCAAGTATTTGCCTTTTTGTCGCTCCTCCTGTATGTATGATTTAGCGTTTCATCTGTAACATGTTTAGTGGTTACCCACGCTCGATGTCCTTAACGGTTATCTCGTTAGTTGGTTGATCTCAGGGCTACCATGAAATGCCACCTCTGAGGTTTATCTTGGTGTTGTTTTCTCTGGGCAGGCAATAGAGTTGATGTCTCAGCAAGCAGGGTTTGCCTAGGACCGAAGTTCCGGCTGACTTCTGGTCAGTTCCAGGGGTTATCCTGGCTCAATCACGATGACGGTTTACGAGACGGGTTCGTAGTCTGCAGCAGGACAAGTAAACCTGCAGGAGGTAACAGGAATAGTCCTTTTTCTGCCTTTTCCGGTGGTTGGTATCTTTTAATTTGTATACGAACTGTCATCTCGATCTAGATGATGGCTGAATTGTTATATGGTGTATATGTGCTCGAGAGGTCAGAATCGGAGCAAAAGACTGCGAGGGAGAGCTTTCACAGAAGAGCAGGAGGCTATGGTGGTCAAGTCATGGAATATTATGAGAAAGGATGCTGCTGAACTTGGCCAAAAATTCTTCCTAAGGTACCATCGGCTTCCTAATTCCCATGGCAGTTTTTGACCATACATGCTTCTGTTATCGCATCCTGGTCGGGATATTTTTGTCTCTGAGATATTACACAAGTGTGTTCCGTATCCAACATGTGAGACTTGTTGTAGAACTCGACCTCTTCGTATGAGACCAACTGATGATAGATTAATGGCTGTCTGTCGGGATTCTGAGATTGCACTTGAAGTGTTTGACCGAGAAACATGATTGTGCAGGATCTTTGAGATTGCACCATCGACGAAGAAGCTTTTTCTCGTTCCTGAAAGACTCGGAAGTTCCTGTAGAGAAGAACCCGAAGTTCAAATCCCATGCCATGACAGTATTTGTAAGGGTAAATTTCTTCCTTCTCTCGCTGAGTAACCAGTTCACCAGAGCATCCAAATGGAAAGCAAAAAAGGAATACTGGTAGTTCTTCACCGTGGTTCAGTGAAACACCGAGATCCAACTAGCCTCGAGCATCCTTGTTTTGTAGAACAGTGCATTATCATTTTACAGCCTTCGTTTGATAAGTTAATTACCGAGCAAGGGATGGCAGGATTCTAAAATATCCGGCATTCTGAATGATAAGTCCTGCAAGTCTCGGGACATTTCTGAGATTACTTACGCAGATGTTCATGTCGTTTTGCGGAGATCAACTGCACGTTCAGTGCCTCTAACTCCCAGAGCTGTGTCTCTGCTTGTTTACAGACCTGTGAGTCGGCGGTGCAGCTCCGGAAGGCAGGCAAAGTTACGGTCAAGGATTCCAATCTGAAAGAGTTGGGTGCTACTCATTTCGAATACGGAGTCGTGGATGAACACTTTTGAGGTAAAAAAAAATGCAATGGAAAATCATCAGCAAGGCAACCCTGTGTTCTTTCCCCAATTCTTGTCCTTGAAAGTTCGACATGATCCGGACCCAAGTTGCCTTCTAAGTGGAAAAGAAGCAGCGGGAAATTCATCTCCTGATTAATGTCATTTCGTTTTCAATTTGCAAACTCGAACAGGTGCCGAAGTTTGCGCTGCTAGAGACCATCAATGACGCAGTGCCCGAGACGTGGTCACCCGAGATGAAGAGCGCGTGGGGGGAGAGGCTTAAGATCAGCTGGCAGCTGCCATCAGGACCGAGATGATCCCATCGACTTCAGCTTGATGCATTTATCGCTAGTTTCGTCTTCCATCTCGGAATAAAGCAACCTAAGTCGGTTGCAGTACTGCACCCTAAGCTTTAATAAGCTTCTGTTCATCTGATGCAAAATCGAGTCCGTACTCCACGGAAGAGTGGACCGCTGCTGTCGCTTCATTCGAAGAGTGGACATTAAATGTGAGATTCTAGTACAGCAGTTTACCCTCCTCATATGTGCCTACCCCACCCTCACCACTACTCCACGAATGGGGGCCAAGTTCAATTAATTCAACTCAGCAGAAACCATTGCACAGTTGGTGCACAAGGTCGCTTTCTCTCTTGCCGATGAACATCAACAGATTGGAACGTCAGCCATAAGTTTGATTACATCGCCTTCAGTTCGAGCTGGGCGATGAAAAGTTGGTGTTGATGAGGTAGTAGTACGGTCATACTCATGAAACAAAGAGATTTGACATCGGTCTATTGCCATCGGATCCTCGTGCGTGCTCTTTTATTATTGTCCTCCTCTGATTCTCCTTATAAACTAAACTAATCAGCCTCGANCCTCGTGCGTGCTCTTTTATTATTGTCCTCCTCCGATTCTCCTTATAAACTATACCAATCAGCCTCGTATATATAAGTAAGGGAAAATAGAGAGGGAGACAGAAATCAATACATTTCCACCGGTATAGGTTAGTACTCCGCCGGAGAATCCTGCAAAGGTAAGCCTAGGGCAGATGGGGTGGTTCGGGAAGGTCCTCCGATACTTTAAGTCAAGAGAGGGAGAAGTATGAATCGGGAGCAAGGAAGATCACAACGTACGTTCTCATGCATAGTGCGGTGTATTTATAGGGGTCGTGCTGGAGATAGGTGTACTAGGCTGAGGATCTCTCAGCCGATCCGTCAACAACTAAGATGCGGTCGGGTGGCCAGGATTGTCGATCGGAGGAGAGTGAAACGAAGCACCTGACCAAGTATTGTTTGGCTGTTTGACCGACCGTGGGAGGATGTAGTCGGCCGAATAACTGGGGACGGGGTGGTCCGACTAAAATGTGCCGGACCGGGGCGGTCCAGCGGGTCAAGAACGACTTGCCTGTCAACGGGCTCAGGCTTTGAGGGCCGTGAGAGTGCCCACGACCGCCGTACGCCGGGGCCTCCCTAAGCTAGCCCTCCTCTCGCTCGACAGGATAGGCACGTTNACGTTCTCATGCATAGTGCGGTGTATTTATAGGGGTCGTGCTGGAGATAGGTGTACTAGGCTGAGGATCTCTCAGCCGATCCGTCAACAACTAAGATGCGGTCGGGTGGCCAGGATTGTCGATCGGAGGAGAGTGAAACGAAGCACCTGACCAAGTATTGTTTGGCTGTTTGACCGACCGTGGGAGGATGTAGTCGGCCGAATAACTGGGGACCGTGTGGTCCGACTGAAAATTGTCGGACCGGGGCGGTCCAGCGGGTCAAGAACGACTTGCCTGTCAACGGGCTCAGGCTTTGAGGGCCGTGAGAGTGCCCACGACCGCCGTACGCCGGGGCCTCCCTAAGCTAGCCCTCCTCTCGCTCGACAGGATAGGCACGTTTTCTATTAAAGGAGAAATGCTCGAAGTATGTACCCGTAGATGTGCATGTACACAGGCACTAATAAATACATAATGCACAAATAATAGAGCAGACAATTCGGACTGATACAGTACGAAAAATTAGATAGCCCAAAAATAATTTTCTAGGAATGAAACTTTTGTGCTTAAGGTAGGTTAGATCCTACACCGACAGTGTAAATAATTATTATATAATGAATTGATTAATTTAAATTTTAAATTAATTCAAATAATTATTAAAAACATGATTATATATATAATTAATTATTTTTAAGATAATATGTTTTTCTTGAACAATACCGACATAATTGAAAAAAATCAGATGACGTAAAAATAGCTGTCTCATATACTATTTTTTTTTTGTATGGTACCTAAATCGTGTGGATTCTTGTTAATAAGAGGAGAGAGAATCCGGCGGTGAGAATCTACACATTAAGTACCGCAAAGTTGGGACGTGGCCTTAAATGGAAAGGAGAGGGACATGTTTGAGACAGAGGTCATTTTATATGAGCAACTTCCGACAGGTATAGGTGCGACGCGACCTGTCAAAGGACAAATCAGTCCATTTTCTCAGGCGGGTGCCTCAAGGACTTGTAGGATGAGATGGAGAAGACATTTGTACAACCACATCACCATGTGATAATCCATACGCAATAATACTCTTGATAAAATATTGTAAGTATCTCACTTGATATCATAATTTTAAAATTAGATCAAGTCGGACTAATAATTCGTGTAGGCATGAATTTATAAATCGGACCGGAATTTTATGGGTTAACCGTATATTTAATAAATAATATTATTAATAAATTTAAATAATATCATAAATATAATTTATAATCAAAATTATTACTATAACAATTATATTAAATAATAATTTAATATAAAATATAAATATATTAAAATAAAATAAATACATTATAATATTTTTTACATTTTTAAAACTTTAAGTTAGTCGATTTTTTTACCAATTCAATTAAGTTCACTGGTCGGACCGGGAACCGGCCGATTCAATTGGAGTTGACATATTTGAAAGCGCAATTACATCTTTTATAAGAATTGAATTTGGTGAGTGGCCGGTTTATAATTGAACCCGTCAACACGGTCGGTTTTCAAACTAATAGAATTATATTATGACTTTCAAAAGTCAAAGCAAGTAAATATATATATATATACATACACGATATAATATAAGAATCACTGGGCCATTGGATGCCATTTTCCATCCGTGTAAGGTACACCTGCCTACCTATGTATTCTTCGATCTTAGTTCGATAGCTCCGGTTGAGGGCTAGGACCCTTTTTTCGTGCTCTCGGTGTAAACGGAGCGCTCATCGTCACCGTTGTACCACAATGATAAAACGGTAACGTCTCGACCCAATAGAATAATAAATATTAAATATTAAATAATAAAATATGTGATATCTTTCCTATTTTTTTGTACTATTTGAATTTATCTTTGTCAATTTATTTTGAACCTCTTCTGGTTTTGTTCCAGCCTTACCGTATTACGTGGTGAGGTTCCTTACTATTTAAAAATCACTCCGAAAATAACGCGCACTTACCTTAATTTATTTTTACAATTTTAAAAATTTTGAATATGCAGACTATTTATTTTCAAATTCAATTTTTGAAGCCGCGACACGATCATAATATTGAGTTATGTAAATTCGGATTGAGTAACAATAAATCTATATAACTCGTTAATACGCAGTTAATTTTATTTAATTAAATATATTTAAATACATATAGAATATATTAACCTGTTTAACTTGTTTAGTTGTACATATTCTTAATTTAATTTATCGTATAAAATAGGTTTAATTTTATTGGGATAATAATGATATGATAAAATTTTATTATTATAGTATTAATCATACTGATAATATACATATATAATTAACATATTTAAATATATATATATATATACACGTTTGATTTATAGCAATTAAGTAAATAAATTAGATTTGGTAATATTTTCACGCGGGTCCGTTTTCGAAGGACATTTCTAAATACGAGTGGTTAGGCTGGGTGTCCCCAACATCAGTCCTTTTGAAGCAACCCGAGGAGAAAAATGTTGTGTGCGGCTGACTTAAGTGAATCAGAGCCGTTTATTAATTCTCCAAACAATCATTTTCAATCGTAGGATACCGCTCCTACCCATCTCTCTCTCTCTCTCTCTCTCTCTCTCTCTCTCTCTCTCTCGCTATATATATATATATATCATTCGACAAAAAATCTCTAAATATATTTTTATATATCTATAGGCGAACAGTGGCCGGCTCAGATTCCGTTATCGGGACGGATCCGACTCGGTGAAGGGGGTGCGAGGCTATTATCCAGCGTTGTTGTTGCTGTTCTCCTTTTTATCTTTGTCTTTGGGTGCTAGACGGTGGGTTCGTCCTCGGTGAAGCGCGGGTGAGATGAGGGGGAGCTGGTTCAACTTGAAGCGCAGGACAGCGCAGAGATTCAAGCAGCTCGCCATCACATCCACCGGATCCGTGAAGATCAAGCTCCTTCTCCTCTGCTGCGTAGGCTTCACCCTTGTCGTGCTCACCAGCCTCGCTTCTTCCTTCATCGGGTGGAGCGATCTTAGAGCTTCCGATGACCGCTTCTCTGATTCCCGGTTGGTGCGGTTGGCTAGCTTTTCTGTGTCTCGGATTCGCCTATTGATCCCTATTAGAAACTTAGTCTCTTCCTCTGATTCCTTGTCCGTGCGGGTTACTAGTATTTGTGTTGGACGTTGCTTATTAGTCTCTGTCAGCATCTTTATATGGAAAGTTCTGATCAAGTTGTCTTCGTTGATTGATGATTCACATCATAGTATATTTCCAACTGTTCCCGTTGCAATACGCCTTCTTCGTGTCTTGTACCGTAATCTGGTTGAAATAATGAGTGTTTTGATTATTGAGCCATGTTTTTAATCTAGCAAATGATATGTAAAGGAGGAAGAAAACTGAAAACAGGATTAGGGGAGTGGTTAATGTCTGTTATCAGTATGGGCTTTCTCGTTCAAGTTTATCAATGAGGAAGGACTTCTAATTAAAGAAAGAAATCTCACCGGGGAATATATTGAATGTGGATGACTTCTAACGGCTATTAGGAACTGTCAGATTTGGGAAGTAATGCAGTATTTGATCCTCTAAATGTACTTGCGTCAGTTAAATCTCGCAGATATTATTGGTACTGAGCTGCTTCGTAGTTGCTCTGTTGATCTTGTGTTTGCTATTTGCATAGGCTTACTTAGTCTTGAACTTTTTCTCTTGATAATGCTTGATTAAGATGTGGACTCAATATATAATTGTGTCTAATGATTGTCACTTGATCAGAAGTCTGGTTTTTCTTGTATCCTGTCAAGTTTTTGAAGACATGGGTTCCTGTACAATCCTTATGTGATCTGTGTTGGGTCCGGTCCAGCAGGAAAGGTTACACGATCTTGATTAACACATGGAAGAGAAACGATCTTCTGAAGCAGTCTATTGCCCATTATTCTAAATGCCGGGGACTCGACTCTATACATATCGTGTGGAGTGAACCTGATCCTCCATCATCTTCTCTGAAGAACTATCTGAATCATGTCATAGCATCGAACTCTATTGGTGGCCAAACTGTTGAGGTGAAATTTGATATCAATAAGGAAGACAGTTTGAATAACAGATTCAAGCCCATCCCTGATTTGAGGTCAGATGCTGTTTTCTCCATCGATGATGATGTCATTTTTCGCTGCTCCTCAGTAGAATTTGCTTTTCACGTGTGGCGAAGTGCACCAGATGCAATGGTTGGCTATGTACCTCGAATTCATTCACTTGATCAAAAGGTATGCCGCATTATCTTTGTGTTCTTTGCAGTATTCTGACTGGAGAAACTTTAGCATAGTCATTTGATATCTAAATTTTGCTGCATTATATAATGTCCGTTCTCATCTCCCTATCATATATGTACATAGTAATAGAAAGCTATACATCTGCACTGTAAAATCATTGATCACGCATGCAGTCTTAGTACTCCAATCTGTTTATGGTAAGAAAATGATATCCATCTGAGTCCTTGTCAGTATCCATCTGAACTAATCTCTGTAGTATTTGCTGGTGATCTGATTCCAATTCTCAGATTTGTCTATGACAAATAAGCCATGAGTACTATAGTTGTGAGCAGAATCTTGGAGTATAGACAATTTTTGTGGTCACAGGATGCAATAAGCTATGTTCACAATCCTAGCCTCATAAAAGAAACTTTATCTGAGAAGATTGTCCAAATCGATTGAACTTGTGCTGGAATTTTGATGTATTTTATTTTTGGCAGAGTGGTAGCAGGGATCATTACAAGTATGGTGGATGGTGGTCTGTTTGGTGGACGGGTACTTACAGTATGGTGCTTTCAAAGGCAGCCTTCTTTCACAAGAAGTACCTCAACACGTACACAAACGAGATGCCAGCATCTATCAGGGAATATGTGACTAGAAATAGGTCTCTCCTGTCACAATTAACAAGTATTTTCAATAACTAACTGCCAAAGGTTAATTCAAGTGGTATGTCTTGGTCTGGTTTTTCAGGAACTGTGAAGACATTGCTATGTCTTTCCTTATAGCAAATGCTACTGATGCTCCTCCTATATGGATTAAAGGTAACTCACAGTTACAGCGGCAAATCTAATATCTGGATGGTGAGTTAAGTTTGCTGTGCTAAAGTTCTTATGGCTGCAGGCAAAATATTCGAGATTGGTTCAACTGGAATCAGTAGTTTGGGAGGCCACAGCGAGAAACGGTCTCAATGTGTGAACAGATTTGTGGCTGAATATGGGAAGATGCCGCTGGTATCCACGACCCTGAAGGCTGTAGACGGCCGGTCTACCTGGTTCTGGTGAGTTTGGTGTGATCTTCGTCTCCCGTTCTAGAATCCGGCTTCCTCCGTGCATTTTGTTTTCGAGCCCCTCCTGATCATGCTCACTCTGTCCATTTTGTATAATGCCATGAATTCCTCGCGATTTACGTTAGTCTTATCATAGAGGCCTATGTCGCGTTTTTGCCCCTTAGGTTTAGCTGCCGTAGTATTATTACCCTTGTGATGTTCGTCTTCAAGTCTATGTTTTTCCCCCACCGTCTCTTTCCATTGCAGCAGGCAGACTACTTTTCTCGCCTATTTCTTGTAAGATAATTTTCTTCGGGTACTAATTTTCGTGTATCAGATGATGGATCGGTCGAATGAATCTTAATGGCGATAGCATTTGAATGCCCTCTATCTCATGAGCCAAGTTGTGTCAAGCTAAATTTTCTGTCGAAAGAAACGGTGAGTTCGTAGGTTGGTCTAGACTACTTAACCATGTCAGGGAAACCCCTTATCCCATCCGCTCCCCATTCACAATAAGGTAAGATGGATTGACTTGCCTAAACTTGGAAAAGTCATATTTATTGGATTTCTGATTTTTTATTTTATTTTATTCCATTTGGTATTAGGAAACTCTTGAGCATTTTATTATTAATCTAGATTTAAATTAAATTTATCTATTAAAATGTGAAAATCTAATAATATGAATTTTATTTATTTATAAAAATCCCCGATGATTTTATATTCTTCTACAAATTTTAGAACCTTCAATTGGCGGNATATTCTTCTACAAATTTTAGAACCTTCAATTGACGGCTAACACTGACACATCTAACGACAGTTGGCGCGATTGGGGGGGCGGTTTTGGAGAATGTATATTGTAAAATGGTGTCAAGATGATAGTGCTCATATGGTAAAGTGGACTTAAAAGACTGGTATTCCGTACGGGACGAGGATAATGGAAATAAATTTACATAATAAGAAAATTATAAATTAGAATAATATTATGGGCATAAAATAAATATTATTATTATTAGTATGTACTTAAACGTAATTAATTATGTGGATAAAATATCATAGGACAACGTTTATAACAAATGAGGGAGTAGGTAAAGTTTTTGCTTAAAAAATAAAATAAATAAAATAGAGAAAAGATTGTGGAGGTTAGGAGTAGACATGTCAAAAATGACATGAGCCGAGCATGAGATACGAAGAAACCGTGCTTAGATTAGAATTTTTGAGTGTGAGAGAATATTGACCACTTATATTTCCTTCTCTCTCTCTCTCTCATCCAAAATGACAAGGATTTGGCCCGCAGCCCGGCAAGATTTTCAAAGGGAAATGCATTGTTTACTCGGGCGGGGGAGTTAGGACACGTTGGCTCCTGCCCTCTTTTTCTCCCCCGTTCCATTCCCATGTGTCACTTGCTCTTCTTTTTTTTTTATATAAACGGCTAATATCCAGTTGGACTTTGTTCAGCTGACTAATTCAGATCGTTCTGGATCAGTCCATTTAAGGGATTAAGAACTTCCCGCCGCAGGTGAGACTCGATTTTGAGTCCTCCCATTGAAATGATGAGTGTCGAATCACTCGATCATGTCCATGTGACTTGCTCTTCCTATTCTTCGTGGCCGACTTGAATCACGCGGCTATGACTGTGGAAGCTGCTCAGCTCCGACGCGTGGTCAACGCCAGTCACGTTGTTCTACCCACCTTCCGCGTGATCCACCGTTGAACATTCACACCTGGCACGTGCTCCGTTCGCGACCCGCTCTCTGACATCCCACGCGGCTGTCCCCGATAGGCTAGCCGCTCGTTTAGCTTCCGTGCGCCGCGGGATGCTCTCAGCCGAATTCCGAGAAAAGGCAGGAGGGCGGCTGTCGCCGGTGAGTACGGGCCGCCGACATTTCGTGAGTCTTCGTATGACTTGACAAATTATATAGAAAAAGCGAGGTGACAATAATTAAGTAAAAAAGCAAATAATATGTTTATACATATATATATATATATTTTTTTTTCGTTCTAATATTTCTGAGCGGCTGCCTCCATTGTCCTGTTAAACGTTCAGTTCCGGTTCTCATCCACTATATGAGGATCTATGGGCCTCAACTTCTTGATAGACAACAGATGAGAACATACCATAATTTCCCAACATTTTACGGCTAAATGTTCTAGTTTATAGAATATAGGGAATTATTGCGCATTAAATCCTAGTGGCATAGTCAGCCTTAAAGACCACATGAGTTGGCTTTCAGAACCGGTTCAACCGGACAATGGGCGCTGACTCGGTCCGGCTCCGTGCATTGCAGGTTTCAAATTTATANATGAGGATCTATGGGCCTCAACTTCTTGATAGACAACAGATGAGAACATACCATAATTTCCCAACATTTTACGGCTAAATGTTCTAGTTTATAGAATATAGGGAATTATTGCGCATTAAATCCTAGTGGCATAGTCAGCCTTAAAGACCACATGAGTTGGCTTTCAGAACCGGTTCAACCGGACAATGGGCGCTGACTCGGTCCGGCTCCGTGCATTGCAGGTTTCAAATTTATATGGTCTGCCATGTCGTTTTCCTTGGATCAAGGTAACCTGAGATCTTGGCATAAGCTCTGAGTGAAATCATTTGTGACATGACAACATGAAACGGCAGGTCTACAGCTTTGAATACCCAAAAATTTCAGTCGGAAGCAAATAAACATAGCCTGAAGCAGTGTATAAATCCGTCAATATAATGGACTCATAACATCTTCATGATTGGATATTATCAAAAACCTAATGGAAAAAAGGCCTAGTCGAACAGGCTGAAACCCCGTGTCGATGTCGTCATCGGGCTGGCTCTTCAGCTGGTCTGTCCTTCTCTTCCTCCTTGGCAGCAGCAGAAGCAGCAGCCACGGCAAACTTGCTCGGGTCCACTCACCTTGGGCGTGGTCGAGTGATTCGGCACTCATCATCCCAATGGGAGCACTCGAGTTCGAGTCCCACCTGCGGCGGGAACCTCTTAACCCCTTAAATGGGCCGACCCAGGACGATCCGGATTAGTTAACTGGACAAAGTCCAACTGGATACCGGCGGTTTATACCAAAAAAACTTGCTCGGGTCCTACCAAAAAGAAAGAAGATTAAGTCTTCCACCAGGAATGGAACATAAGAGAGCTATGATGATGCACATTGTCTAGCAAAGCAATACAAACCTTGAGGTACTACTTAACTTCGTCGGCATAAGGGGTACAAGTACTCAAGTCTCCACGGCAACAGCCAAGACATTCTTGTATGCATTGATGAACATATGGGGTGCAGCAACGAGGGTCAGGTATGAGACGGCGAGGTCAGGGATGTGACCATGGACACACTGGTCACGAACTTCTCCATGAAGTCGTCCTTGGTCAGCTCAAGCACCTCCAGGCTGAAAACAGATCCATTGTCGTACACAGACAGGATAATGAGACCATCAGAGAATGGCTGGAAGCTGAGTTTGCCAGAAGGGCAGCCAGCCTCGGAGGACACCACGTTGTCACCCTTCTTGATGGGTTCCACGCATGTGATGATTTCAAACTGTTCCGTTGTTAATCTTGGTCGGATATTGAGCGCCTGAAATGGTGATTAGCATGTGAATAGATGATACAGATGCTGCAGTGGAGTATATTCTTTCTAAATTTGAAGGGAGCAGCTCACGAACCTGGAAGAAAGAGGTCTTGAGACCAGTGTTGCTAGGAGGGACAACCATATCAATGGGAGCAATCAGCCCAACACGAGCAGGATCTCCAATCTAACCCGGTCACAAGACTGAAAATTCATTAGACTGAAGTGGGACATACAATGAATAATGGGAGGATCAATACTTTTATAGTTCTCACCTTGTACTTTGTCAACTCTTCAGTCTTCACTAACTTCTTTCAAATCACCCTTGGTGAAGATTAAAATTTAAGCCCACATTAGGTAATGTGGAATCATAATGGAAGAACGGTCAGCTAAACCAATTTACAGATAGAAATACCACTGCTTTAAGTAGCACAGCATAACCGCAAANTCAGCTAAACCAATTTACAGATAGAAATACCACAGCTTTAAGTAGCACAGCGTAACCACAAGTAAGCCTGAGGCCCTGAACAGAAAGGTACACTCACATTAACGAGAAAACCTTGTACAATGTCTTACAAGCTACGGTTTTCAACATTTCTTGATTAACGGAAACTCCCTTGATCATTGCCTAGGCCGTCTACTTTCTTGTGAAAGCCATTGTCCTCTGGCAGAACAGATATGAAATGAACATGCTCATAAGTAGTTGCGCCATATTGCCACTTATGTGAATAGAATTCAAACCCCATTTTGAGAAGACATTAATCGCTCTGTGAGGCAACACTTTCCTACTTAATAGCCAAGAAGCGAATTTAGAATTCATCTAATTCAAATTGCACAGCTAAACCGGGCGAATATATCAGCTTTCAAGGATAAGATTCTGCAGACGAAACCATAGCTTGAAAATAAAAACAGCAGCGCTATCAATTCACCACTCATAAGTCATATTGAGGCCACGACTTTGCACGAACGTAACAGTCCACTAAGTTCAGAAGGTAAAAGAGCAAAATTTTTCACTAAGCTCGAGGCAGAATCTCGCTTTAAGATTGCCATCAGAGCTAATTGTAGTTAGATGTACCTGCTGGAGAGGTGTAAGGCTGAGGAAGGCCTTGTTCCCGATCTTCTCGGAACGGATCTTTATGGACCTCTACATCATGGTGTTCTTCCCCATCAGCAGCACGACAGAGTCCCCACGGAGACCCTTTCTGATGTTCTGCAGCTGGTTCCATCCGACACTGTTGGCGGCAACGATCGTGGATCTGGCACAGCTTCACGTCGTAAGCATGATGTGGATCGTGCGAAAAAAAGAGAGGAGCAATCGAACAGGATTGATTGAGAAGGAGAGAAGAAAAATAGAAGAATATCAGAGGGAAGAGAGAACTTTGATCACTTCAGCATGTTCTTACAGAAATGCATCACAACGCTTTCTGCATTGAAATTTCCCTTTCAACAGATTTGCCTCTGCTTCTCACCACTAAGGATTTCAGGCAGATATAAGAACCCGGTAAACCCAATTTTTATTTGTGCCCCTAAACTTGCTATTGAATCTCAACCCGACCCCTCGTGACTCTATTGCCTGTTTCAGAGAGGTCCTTTGGTCGCAACATAGCAATTTCCTTGTCTGCCTTCCATGGTTTCACCGCCATTGATGGTGACCGGTTAACTAAGCTCCTACTGGTAATCACAACAACAACAACAATAACAACAACAGAAACAGAGGGAGGCAACAAAAATGAGGGCCAAGACTGAACCTCTATGCTCCATCAAGGCGGACAGCGAAGCTTCGCCGTCACTTTAACCTCTACTTCTGAAGTGTAAAGCTTGTGGATGAGACCCAGAAAAGAAGAGGAGGTCGGTGACAATGAGAATTTCGAGCTTGTGGAGGAAGGAGACGATGGCTTCTACACTTCTTTACCTAGATCGTACGGTGGTGGATCTCTTGGTGATGTAGCATCAGACAGTCGTGATTTCTTTTCGGATTCACGGGCTTGGACTAATCGAGTCTGCGATTAAACCCGGAAACTCCAGTGAAATAATAAATGAAGGGTATGAATTAGTAATATGGACAATTTAGGGTGCACGTTATTAGAAACATAAGTTTGGGGGTGAAAACGAGAATTTTTACCTTTTCTTTCCGTTCCCCGGCAATGCGGAGTGTGAGGCCAACATATATATACCTCTCCGATCCCGGCCAAGTCAGTTCAGGCTCTGTTGCTCCGAATCGCCGAGAACCATTTCGCGATGGGGTCTTCTTACAGAGATCGGACATCGGAGTTCCGATTGCTCTCGCAGACTCTGAGGAAGATCGGAGGAGTCTCTGTCGCTAATCAAGCTGGAGCCGATCCGACCATAACAGCATCGAAGCCAGCTCCGACGGCAATAACCAGATCCGAGTTCAACAAGAAGGCTTCTCGGATCGGGGTGGGGATTCACGAAACTTCTCAGAAGATTGGGAGGCTCACTCAATGTATGTGGTGACCTCACCTCTCAAGCCCCCCCTCCACACTCTCTCTCCCTCCCTCCCTCTGTGTGTGTGTGTGTGTGTGTGTGTGACTCACTCTGCGATTTGGGTCCTATAGTAATTAGCATCGTTAGGTGTTGAGTTATTGTTTTAATGATGCTCCGAGCTTCTTTCAATCCTTTTACCGTGACTTGAGACGTTGATTGGGCGGACCAACAGTATTGCTTATTTCTTGCTGAGATTAGACCTTGCTGCTTGATTACATAAGTGGAAGCAGCTCGCCTTTTACATAAGCGAAGTTTCTCTTTGATGTTTGTGTGAATTGGCGCAGGCTGATTGGAATAATGTCTCTGCTTGAAATTTTAATCCTTCTGCTGGTGAAACTTTAGTTTTGGTACGCGTAAAGAATACAGGCTTGATTTTGACTGTGGACACTTGTGAAGACAATCTGCTGCTGCATAGTACAGATAATTTGAGAGTGTGCTATTTGTAGAAATTGAGCTGGGTCAAAACATACTAGACCTTCAACTAAGGGGTAGTGATCTGATGAACAATTTGATGATAAAGTAATGGAATTAGAACTCCCTTGAATCCACATCTTCAATAAGTTCCAAACAACTTTCCTGCAGCAATATGAATAGAAAAAACAGTGTATTTAGGATTTGTTGTATTATAGACCATGAAATTGGATTAGTTCCTCAAGTATTTCTCATTGTGGGTATTTTGGCTATCCATTTATTTCTCAGGCTGCAAATTCAACTAGTTTATTTAAGTCAGACACTAACCATATGTTGTGCTTCAATCTGGTATTAATCACAGTGGCCAAAAGATCATCCATGTTTGATGATCCTACCGTACAGATACAAGAGTTGACTGCATTGATAAAAGATAACATTACAGAACTAAATGTAGCTCTTCAAGATTTGCAAACACTTCAAAACCTGGAAATGGCTGATGGGATATATTCTGAAGATAGAGCTGTTCATTCAACCACTGTTT
Organism: Sonneratia caseolaris; assembly: GCA_900006705.1. Taxonomy (NCBI): domain Eukaryota; kingdom Viridiplantae; phylum Streptophyta; class Magnoliopsida; order Myrtales; family Lythraceae; genus Sonneratia; species Sonneratia caseolaris. Next base: position 881,430 of record CXYZ01004574.1, on the reverse strand, counting down.
GTGATGACCTCAAGAGCAAGCTCATGGAGACCACAAAACAGCTTCAGGATGTTTTGAAAACTAGAACTCAGGTGCCATAAATGTTTGTGCATTACATTCTTGATGTTATTTGTTTCATCAATAAACATTTTAAATGACAGAACATCAAGGCTCATGAGAACAGAAAACAAATATTTTCAACAAATGCGTCAAGGGAGAAAGCTTCAATACAGCAGCCAAAGTACATGGTGGAGCCACCTCCTTGGTCAAGTTCATCTAATGCATCTGGAGATGCACCACAAGCAGGGTAGGAACTTTAGATGGTTTGAAACTAGCTTTACATGTTTGCACCTGCTTATACATCAATTTGTCTAATACAAGTCTTGCCAAAACAATTTGACGAGCCACAGTGTACTTCTACTTCTCCATTTGTCTGAGTCTCAAATTTTAATATTGTATTCTATAACTTCATTAGTTTGTTTGTTCTTGAAATTTTCTAATGATGCTGAAATAAAAGACAGTTTGTGTATTTGAACTAGGAATACCTCGAAATTGCTCTCACAATGTTCATTCTTGTATATATAGGTGCAACTCCACATGTAATAGGATGAAGAACTAGTTACAAGGAATGGGCTCTTTAAATCTAGAACAGGTTTCCCTGCACAAGAAAAAATAGTGGTAGAAGGTGGAAGGTGCATGAGTTAGATTTGTGATATTTATGACATTGTAGCTTCATACAGAAGAAACACTGGTATCTGTACTTTAGCTTTTTCATTTTAGAATCCCAATCTGATTTCCAATCGATCAATCAGGACTTCATCAATTGAGTTTGGTGTGAATGCAGTGATACTGTTTTATTACTAGAGGAATAATGAAAGAGGAATGTGCACTTCTAGGGTGTTTCATGGAGATGACATTATAGCTTCTCATGGTTGATGATGGCAATTACAATTTGCTTGTCCAATTATTGAAATTTGATATGTTGTTTTTATTATTTGTTGTCTCTTTATTTGACTACGTTTATTGGGAGTTGCATTGTTAGGATAGTTGATAATCTAGGGATGACTATTTGATTATTAGTGTATGTCCCTCATATCTTTCTGCTTCTGATTGCTTTCATCTCTCTCCTTGACCAGGTTGGCATCAAATGGATTTCAAGTTGGCAACCAGTTAAGGTGTGTCTTCTATTGATCTAACTAAGAGAACTTTTTTTTTTGGGAGTAAAACTTAGAAAGTACTATTCCAAGCTTCTATGTACTGTTCTATCTTTGTTGGAATTATGTAAACTTTGTAATATTCCAGTGTTTTGTTATTTATCTGTACAACAGTGGGTCCTGCTGGTAGTCTAGGTCTCAACCAGAACTCCAGAATTTTATTTTTTAAAACCAAACTTAACCTTGAGAATTTTTTTGAAATGTGAAAATATGTCTATTATCAGATTGGGTAAATTTTGAATCTGGGGCTTTAGTGGGATCCTGTGCTGCTGGTGGCAGGGAATCTCAATCATGTAAAACCCACGTGTACATGCCTGATGAAGAATTTATTCTGTCCAAGTGTCCAAAAAGAGTGAACTTTGATTCCACCCCCCAGGAAAAAAAAAATGTAAATGCTGAATAGTCTTTCAAGGGTCATGTCGCATCATGTAATATTCTCTGAAAGATGCACCGGTTTCCTGGGATTGTGCATTCAGGCGGAGGCCGGCTGTTGACAACAGCCCATCCCATCCAATGGAAGTTGCCATGTTGCAGCAGGTAGTTCCACGTCAAGAGAACTATTCTCAAGGTCGTGCACTTGCCCTTCACAATGTGGAGTCAACGATCTCAGAGCTCGGTGGAATCTTTACACATTTAGCTTCAATGGTTGCGCACCAAGGAGAAATTGCCATTAGGTTAGAAATTGCTTCCTTGTATTTTATCTTTCTTTTAGTTGATACTAAAGTTTTCAAAGGATGAGTGGAGGAAAGGTAGCTCCTCCAATTTGGTAAACTATTATTGATGAGTTTGTTACCATGCCTACTGTGATGGTGCATGCAGGATCGACGACAATATGGAAGAATCACTGGTGAATGTTGAAGGTGCTCGAAGTGCTCTCCTGAGGCATCTGAATCAAATATCATCAAACAGATGGCTCATGGTCAAGATATTCGCCGTACTGATACTTTTCCTGATTATATTCATCTTCTTTATAGCCTGAACCATGTGAATATAGCAAAGCTGTTGGCTCACAAGCTTGGCCAGAATTATTCTTGTTCCTTGCTTCAGATTATTCCAATTGTACGTGTGGTGCTGTGTAGCAATACCTTTGTAAATCTGGCTCAATCTGCTTGTGAGGATTCCCAAGAATGTGGACAGGAACTTAATACGTATATTTTATACTAAATAGAATGACCTGTTGAACACCCACACGTATTAGTTGACCACAAATGAAGAATGCAGTTAATTGTTTCTAATTTACAATGGATGCTTAGATATGACCATGATACTGCAAGGGGATGCTTAAGAAGCCCACCAGCCAAGTCATAACAGTACCAGCAGCTCTCTACTTTCCTCAGGTGAGTTGGTCCATTAACATATTTACTCTCAAACTTTTCCAAATGTTTTGAATCCTATTGTGTATCTCAATACCCGCAATCTTAAAAAATTAGTGGAGCCTTTTTTTGCCTTTCATTTTCTAATGCTTTAAGAAGTTGATGGCCTTTAAAAGGTAGGTATCTGGTCATGAAGATCAGGCAACAGTCGATGAACTTAAAATGCTATATCTGATGCAACTCATTACAGTAAGAAGGCCTGCTCCTCGCTCCTCTGTTTATACGGTGAGATGCTTAAATCTTTTCCTTTTGGTCCAAGTACGAATTGAATCAGCTGAGAGGAATCATAAGAAAGACAAGCTTAGAGTTTCCTATGGTGTCATGGAGCAGTTTGGACCCTTTGCGGTAGCGTATCTGGGATTGACTTACAAAGGCTCTTCTAAACTTCCCAGGCACTTTACTTGAACCTCTGTCACATGCCTTGCCCATTGAGGAACCAAAACTGCCGCACCCTCCCTTCATCAGCTACGCAAGATAGGTGTTTTTGATATATATGTAATACCTATAATCACTAAGCTAGCATTTTGGGTGATAGGATCATGGTTGTTAACAAATGGTAGGAAGGGTATTGTGGATGCCTGGAATTTGGTTATATTTTTATGGTCCATCTCAAGAGAGTACTTGGACTAACCATTGTGGAATCTGGATGATGGGCACAAACTGCTCATTGGACTGGGCATCACACAGAGATGTTTATCGGGCTGCTGATACCAGCCTGACCCGCCCGACTCGGTAAGCACAAATCCCTCTTTTAACCCTACAACTCCTTTTTTTTTATTTTCTTTATTGAATTCATATCAATCGAGTTATTGGACCTAAGGACAGATATTTCCTCTTCCTAGATAAACCCTGATCCTGCCACGATATCATCGTGCCAGTTCCGGGCCAGGCTGGAAATTGTCAGGCCTATCCAATCAAATACTAGTGTCGTAACAAAATACAGTCAGGATCTTCCCAAGAGGATAGCTAATTAATAAGGTTACGTGCATGATACTCAATAAATTGGACCGAAAATAGTTGAAGACTATCTTCATGAAATTCGAATACAAACTTCCGAGAAGGCATCTAGTCCTGATCTTGCGAAGAGGTAGGCGTGACTCTAGCCCAATGTAATACCTAACTTGAATCAGAGCAAGGCTCGCTCACATTCGCTGGCACCTTTGATGGGCTTAGATTGGAATGTGCCGCCTGTGAGCATGGAGAGGAGAAAGTGGCCGTAGGAATAGAGCCGGCACTCTGGCCATCCGGCCCGATAACTCTGTCGGACGTGCTAGGTCAAAAAAATTATCGGGCTGTACTTGTTGGGCCTAGCATTACCGTGCCCATATCTGGTCGGACCGGGCCAGCGCTTCTCTATTTGGTATGATATTCATTAGCATTTTCCGATGATGAGAGAGAGGTAAAGAATTTCTCCCTTCGACGCATATCACAACTAATACACGTCTCACCCACCGTGGGCGTGGTCGAGTGGTTCGGCACTCATCATCCCAATGGGAGGACTCGAGTTCGAGTCCCACCTGCGGCGGGAAGCTCTTAACCCCTTAAATGGGCCGACTCATGACGATCCGGAATAGTCAGCTTGACAAAATTCATCTGGATACCGGCAGTTTATACCAAAAAAAATAAACTAATACATCTCTCCTTATTTGATAAGACATTTAATGGCATTTTCTCATGGTAAGGGCGTCTCATAATTAAACATTTTTACCATTTTAAACATGATATTTATATATATAATATATAATTTTTAAATAAGAACTTATCATAACTGATTTGGATGGGATAAAAAAAAACATTTTTGGTTAGTATGAGTGATTTTCAACTGGGTATGACTCATTTGTGCAATTTCCTTTCTTTTAACCCTACTCTCTTTTTAAGGGTTGGAAATGAGAAGCAGCACTTCCCATCTTCTTCGGTTTCAGCCGTTAGAATCATAGTTTTTAAAACCGGACCGGGCTAGCTGGTTCAACCGGTTCGACCGGAAACCGGCCACTCACCCGGTCCGGTTCTCACAAAAAATCTAATTATTATTTAAATGAGGTCAAATCCAATTGAACCGGCAGGTTT